>CAXIWW010000631.1:62500-287500 GCA_964036315.1 Acanthosepion esculentum | reverse complement strand
AGCAGTGGGGGGGAAACATTTGATTACTAAACACCAAATACTGTAATTTATTTACCTAAAATTTGTTTGAGCATATAACTGATTACTGCTTGATAAGGCAGACCCATGAAAATTCCACAGGTGGTGGCGAAGATAATAGATTATCTTGTATCTGTGCACCTTTCTCACACCTGAGATTTATCTTGTTCTTTCTTAATTCTTTTAGTCTTTGTTGCTTGTCAAAGTTTTTATCCAAATAAAAACATGAATTAATTTCATGTCTGAAAAAGGAATAAATAATACACAAAGATTTTTTTTTTTTTTACACCATCCTCTCCCTTATCTTTCTTTTACTCTATCTCTCCAAAAATAATTTTAATACATCACAATTTTGTTATGCCTTTCTATCTTGATTTGCTTTTCAATTGTTTATTCTTGTTTTGATATCCAGCTAACAAATCTGCCAATGTTTCATCTCTATCCATTCCCCCATCTAAATATTTTTTTCCTTTCACCTGGCTTACTTTTTTTCTACTTCACATCCTCTTTAACCCCATCCTCCAGGCAGAATAAAAATAAATAAATCTATATATTTTGCTGTATTTAAGAATAATGAAGAATAATGTTGGTAAACAATAACAGAAGTTGTTTAACTTTTGTGTGTGTGTGTGTGTGTGTATTATATATACATACACACAAAAGAGACTAACCTTGGTTCTTGATCATAATTTGTTCTGAAAATCTGTTAGAGAACTGAATCATTTTCCCATTACAATTAATGGGAAAGAGATTAATTCATTTCCAAGCACCAGATGCTTATATATATATATATATATATATATAGTGAACATAGAAGTGACAGTGTTTCATGCTAGATGTAATCGTCAGGCCATGATTGCATCTAGCATGAAACAGACTGTCGCCTCTAAGTGTTGACTTCTATGTTCACTTTTATATTTACACACGCTCTATCTCTGATATTGATAACTTTATCCCATAAATATAGCACACTTTATATTTCTTATATATATATATATATATATATATATATATACACACACACACACACAAGTAAGTCTTTCTCTGTGGTTTTTTTTTTTTTTTTTTTCTTTCAGTAAAAACCTGTACAATGTTAGCTTTTGCCTACATTGTAAATGTTTTCTAAAATGAGACATGACATTGTCATTGAAAAGGTTTACTGTTCTATTTGCTATTACTGTATCCGGATGATATTTTTCCACAAAACATTGCACATCATGCCATTAACACAAATTTATATGATTAAAGAACTTGGGACATCCCCCTTTCCTTCCTCCTCAAAAGGACATTTCCTCATCCAAAGTCTTTTGCTGTTCATTTTGAAGGTGTAAGAGCATGTATAGGGTGACCCCAAAAAACGGGAACTTTTTAACAAGCCAATAAAACGAAGAGTGATGGAAGAAAAATATTTAATTCATAGTAATTGAAACCTTAAAACATGCCATTTAAACAATGATGGAATTTTCATTTTTTAAAAATTACATCCTGTAGATGGCGTCCCCCTGTACGAATGCATTCTTGAAATCTGCTGTTGAGATTCTTCATTGACTGCTGCAACATCTTAGCTGGGATACTGTGAATTTCATTTTCGTTACTAAAAATGGCGAAATGTTTACTTGCTCAAGGTCACCATCTCGCAGTGTTGCCACTTACGTCTGGCAATACGTACTTCAAAAATTCGTTTTTTTGGGGTCACCCTATATATATGTAAGCAGTAGAGTGAATACATGAAAAATCTTATGAGAGACATTACAGGTTGCATAAATAGTTTTAAAATGGAAGATTAAGATGCAACTCAATCTTAAAGCACTTTCTCAGCTACCTCTAGGTGGCTTACCCCCTCCTAAGTTTCAAATATAAAACCTGACCTTCACTTATTGAACACTTAAAGATAATAGCAAGCCAATACAACTGTAACTGGAAATAAATAAATGCTGAAAAAGAGTTACAAAATAATTTATAATTTCATTCCAGGACCTATAATGATGGAGGGTCACCATGTGTACTGCAGCCACAATTAGCCTAATGGAGTTCAACCCTCTCCAGGCTGGTTTTGAATTCAGAGTTACCTTCTCCTAGACTGGTTGCCATCCAGGGCTATAGAAACAGTCTGTCCTGCTATTTACCCATTGCTGGAGGGAGAAGGCGGCTACATGCCAATACCCTTGAGAAAGATATGTAAGTGAATATAATGGATCCGACTGGAATTTGAACTTGATTGATTCTTCATTTGAAGCAGCTATCTATTACTCCACCATGCCTACCTCCCTCCCTCTCTCTCATACATTATATATATATATATATATATAAAAAAATCTAATTTTATATATTTATTAGCCACTATTTTGATACTCTTGTTACAAATTATGGCGTTATGTGATGAATATGTAACATACTTTATGCTACAATAACAGAATAATTCATAATTTGTAGGAGATTAATCTGCTAATACATTGCTTTTCTTTTTAATGTTAGTTTAATTTTTTTTTTTTTTATTTCCAATTATTTGAAAAGCAAGATTTTTTTTTTCTGCAACACCAGATTTAATCGTCTCAATAAGAATCCTAGATTACTCACAGAAAAAATATAACCAACAAAACCATAAAATTACTTCAACACTGCCGTCAGTAAAAGGAATAGTAAGAATAGAAGTAAAGAAATTTCATTAATAATACAACCCGCATTTTAATTGTTAGTAGAAAATTACACAGATTATATTACAACAAATAGCATTTTCCATGTTATGGTAAAAATATTACATTTTTCACAGGAGATTGATCCCTCAACAGTTGTAAATAAGCAAATAAACTATGTAACTCGACATATCTAACATGACAATTTAATGGCTTATAAAAAATGGGTGGCGGAACATAACCAATAAAACCAATTTAAAACAGTTACACAACCGATTTAATTTAGATTCAGGTGAACCTGTGTTATATAACAGCATTGGGTTATGTCCCTTGTTTTGTTGTTACTGCGGTCTCCTATTTTAGAGACTTCAGAGATAATAAAATAGTTTTTGTCTGAATTTTTGGGATAAGGAGTTATTTACATTATGTTCAGACTATTGTCCTCATCTTTGTTGTTTTTATCACAACATTTTGGCCATTGGGCCCTCCGGCTTTCTTCAGATGTAAATGCGATTTACAGGTTGGTGACACTAAAATCAAGAAGGTGCGGAAGTTTAAATATTTGGGAAGTGTTCTGACAGAGGATGGTAAGTGCAACGCTGAGATTTGAAGATGTATTGGGATGGCCAAAGATGCATTCTAAAAGCTAGACAGAGTATTACGAGACAGGAGGATTTCGTTGGTAAGAAAAGAAAAGAGTATTGAACTGCTATATGATATCTGCACTTTACAGCAGCGGATGTTGGACAGTCCTCAAAGATGAACAGACTTGAGGCAACAGAGGTGTGGTTCTACAGAAGGATGCTAAGGATACCATGGACCAAACATGTGAGCAACAATGAGGTTTTGGAGAGGATACAAACAAAGAGGAAACTTATGCTTAACATCAGGAAGAGGCAGCTGAAATTTCTGGGACATGTAATGAAAAAGGAGGGCTTGGAAAAATTGATACTCACAGGGTGGATAGAGGGAAATAAAAGACACAGCACATAAAAGATGATATCGATCTAGATGATCTACTGGAAATTCCAAACTGAACTATTTATTTAATCTATGAGGGTAGACTGTTCTTGTTCTACTGCTCATGTCTAGGGATATCGTCTAGTTCTTATCTTATTTACCACTGTTCAATTATTACTTGTCCATTTCCACGGAGTGCAAGTGCACACTGCCCGACCCAGGGATTGAACTCACAACCACTATCCACGTTGAGAGAGAAAAAAAAAAAAAAAATTATTTTTTTCTAATTTTATGATGAAATTTTGTGTATTATTTGAGGTGTATCTTAATCATATTTTCGCATATTTTGTCAAAACATTTCAGCTGTGTGCTTGCCTTCCTCAGGTATATATTGATCTAGGTAACCGGGAATCCTGAACTGAACCATTTATTTAATCTATGTGCAGATTGTTCTGGTTCCACTTGCTCATGTCTAGGGATATCATCTTGTTCTTATTTAGTACTGTTCTGTTATTGCTCTGTGTGTGTGTGTGTGTGTGTGTGTGAGTGAGTGAGTGAGTGAGTGAGTGAGTGAGTGAGTGAGTGAGTGAGTGAGTGAGTGAGTGAGAGAGAGACGACGAGGAGAGAGAGAGAGAGAGAGAGAGACGACGACGAGGAGAGAGAGAGACGACGAGAGAGAGAGAGAGAGAGAGACGACGAGAGAGAGACGACGAGAGAGAGAGAGAGAGAGAGACGACGAGAGAGAGAGAGAGACGACGAGGAGAGAGAGAGAGAGAGAGACGACGAGGAGAGAGAGAGAGAGAGAGACGACGAGAGAGAGAGAGACGACGAGAGAGAGAGAGAGAGAGAGACGACGAGAGAGAGAGAGAGAGAGAGACGACGAGAGAGAGAGAGAGAGACGACGAGAGAGAGAGAGAGAGAGACGACGAGAGAGAGAGACGACGAGAGAGAGAGAGAGAGAGAGAGACGACGAGAGAGAGAGAGAGAGAGAGAGACGACGACGACGAGAGAGAGAGACGACGACGACGAGAGAGAGAGACGACGACGACGAGAGAGAGAGACGACGAGAGAGAGAGACGACGACGACGACGAGAGAGAGAGACGACGACGACGAGAGAGAGAGACGACGACGACGAGAGAGAGAGACGACGACGACGAGAGAGAGAGACGACGACGAGGAGAGAGAGAGACGACGAGGAGAGAGAGAGACGACGAGGAGAGAGAGAGACGACGAGGAGAGAGAGAGACGACGAGGAGAGAGAGAGACGACGAGGAGAGAGAGAGACGACGAGGAGAGAGAGAGACGACGACAGAGAGAGAGAGACGACGACAGAGAGAGAGAGACGACGACAGAGAGAGAGACGACAGAGAGAGAGAGAGACGACAGAGAGAGAGAGACGACAGAGAGAGAGAGAGACGACAGAGAGAGAGAGAGACGACAGAGAGAGAGACGACAGAGAGAGAGACGACAGAGAGAGAGACGACAGAGAGAGAGAGATATGGATTTTTAAAGAAAGCAAATGTCTTATTTTAATTTTTTTAATATTTTATTTTTATATTTGGGCATGCCACATCATTGCTACAGTTCCAGCAGTACATGTGATGCCCCAACGTCCCTAATGAGTCAGGGGTCTCAGGAACGTGATAGTCATTTTCTTTCATCTTAATTTTTAAGTTGCTCTTAAAATTGAAAATAACCTTATAAACAAAGACAAGCGCTGAAATGCTACACATATCTACTTATATGAAAGTGAATGCTGAATAATTTCCTCATAGAACTATGTCTGTCTATTAATTATCTATCAATAAATGCTGAGAATACTATTGATAGAACATAATTTATAAGACACACAATTAGGAAAGAAGGTTTGGAGAATTTAACTCAAGAAATAGTGAAGGCAAGAGCAAGTAACCTACTTAATGAATTTGAGTGAATGGATAGCAGAACAGGGACAAAAAGGATGGTAAGGAGGCAAAAGGCAACAATAGACAGGAAGTTGTGAAGAGTCATGACTGTCCACACTTGGAAAGGATATGACAATGTGTCTTATTCTTACTAGGTGTCCTACGAAACTTAGTATAAAGAAGATCTGTGTATGGAACAGTGAATAGCAAACGACTCTTGCAGATCATTGTGTGGGAAGATGAATCCTCTTTGGGTGGCCCAACATATGATCATGTTGCTTATACTGTTAAATAAGCAAATAACAGCTTGCTATATAGAAAGTTGTAAGGAAAATGAAATAAAATAATAATAAAAAATACATTTTCCATGATGCTAGATGATTACTGAACTTAGCTTTGTCAAACGCTGTTAGGTAGCACTGTTGAAGTCTTAAAAATTCCCTATCTTACTCTCTTTATCCTCCAAGACATGGCACCATGTGGAAACACCATTCCCACTGATGACTGAACTCTCTTCACTTTCCAAAACCTGCACCTATGAAGTAAATCAAACTTTTCTTTGGTCGTCTCAACTCTGTGCAAGATTGACTTGAGCTTAACCATTATAATGATTATTATCCTTAGTTACCCTAACTTCTGGACCAAGAAAAAGAAAACAGGCATACTATAACCATGGTTATGCCTTCCAAAGTACAAACTTTTCTTTGGTTGTTCTAGCTCTGCACAAGGCTGACTTGAGCCTGACAACCAAGTCAACACTTCACTGATGGAATTCTGTCAAATTGCCCAAGCTTTCAACTTAAATTATCATTAGGAAAGGTAGACACACTTAGTAAGATTCATACAAATCATGACTTTTGTGATGTAAGCAAGGTGCTATATATATATATATATATATATATATATATATATATTTTGAATTGGACATATTCCGACAATTTATTAAAGACATTTATAATATGTTTAACGTTCTTTTTATAGATACAAGTATTTAAGCAAACGCTCCGTTTTATAATAAACAGTATTAAATAACATTTAACGGCCTGAATGTCTGAGACATTTTCATAGAAAACAGAGCGTTTGCTTAAATACTTGTATCTATAAAAAGAACGTTAAACATATAAATGTCTTTAACACACATATATATATGTATATATATATATATATATATATATATGAGAATGCAAGCTCTTAAGTTATAATTGTTGTTACTTATTGATGGTTTTTGTTGTATGAGCATTGACTCAAGGATCATAAGTGTTTTTACTATTTGATTTTGCTAGTATTTTGGTGCATAGCTAATGTTACTATGATCCTTATGGCTCACCAGATTTCAATTTTTTTTTTTGCATGAATTGCTGTGACTTTTGTTGGGGGTATAGTTAAATAGTTTTTATATTTTCTCTACAGTTTTAAATTCAAAGTTATCCTCCTAGACTGGTTGGTACTCAAGGCTAGAGAGCCCATGGGTGGGGGGAACAGACTAGGCCAGAACTTTAACCTGGCTTGCAGATTTCACTACCAATACTGATGACCATGTGCTACTTTAGTTGTTTTAATCAAAAGACTAAAATCTCTTAAAGAAAAGAAAAAGTACCATTTTCTTTTAAATCAATCGATCATACTTAATACCAGAAAAGTGAGATCCTATTTTCATAGACTATATATAGATCTGATTTCTGTATACATGTTTGTGTGCTACCATGGCAAAATGGCACGTTTTGTTAGAGCATTTTAATGTCATTGGGCTAAGTTGGAAAACAAAACAATTTACAGTCCAATTAGGTCAATAGTTTCTGAGTAATTAAGTAGAAATTGAAAGAAAGGGGGATCTAGTAATAACTTCAGCTCTATTAAATGATAATTAGTTATTTATTTTCTTAACTTGCCTACATTCTTATGTCAGTGGTGGTAATAGTATTAATTGATTTTTTTCCTTACAGATTATCACTATTTTGCTAGGTCTACTGCTAGGAAAGCTGGTTTCCCCATGTTGTGCTAAACAATTTTTCTCACCAGAATCTATCTTACATATTTACAAGTCTACCCATCATCCATTTTTCGAATATTGCTGCCACGTCTGATATGGTGCTTCTGTTATGTATTTAGAGATTCTTAATAAAATACAAAGAAGAATTTGCAAGGTTATTGGTTGTGACCTGGCATCACTTTCCCACTGCCATAATATAGCTTCCCAGCACCATTTCTATAAATAGATTCATAGTAATTGTTTGGATGAACTTTCCTCTATGGTACCTTTGTGAGGAGGGTTCTTTTTTCCGACCGTGTGCGACCGGCGTTTGACGCCAGACGTTTTTGCCATTGTTAAGAACTGTTTTTGATTTCAACCTTTGTTAAGTTACATTTTTGCAATTTTGTTCTGTTTGATTTATTGACTTTTTTTTTTGCGAAAAGTTTGATTTTTTCTTTCTTGTCCCTCCCCTCATTTTTATTTTTTTTACCCCTTGTTGTTTCTTAATTTAAATTTTCATTTTTCGTTTTTGCGTTTTAATTTCCTTTCAATTTTAATTTCCTTTTTAGTAAATTCCCCACGCCAAACTTTATTTTTCATTGTTTATTCATTGTTTATTTTTGCCCCACGTTAGACTTTATTTTCTTTGTTTACATTTGATTTCTACGTGTTTCATTGTTCTTTGTCGTTTTCTGTTGTAAATAAGTGTTTAAATTTTCTGTTTTCTTTTATTTGAATCTGTTCTGTGTTTTATTGTAACTTCTCGTATTTATTTTGCATATTTATTTTTCTATTCGTTAGTTCTTGTTTATTTTAGTTTACGTGTTTGGGTCGACTAGTTTTTTCTAGTAGCGGCCATATTGTTTTTGTGAACCCGTTTGGCATTCTTGTTTTCGTATTTTTGTTGTATTATTGTTAAAAAAAAAGATACTTTTTGTTTATTTTCTGTCCTAAATTCCTTTTTTCCTTTGCGTATTTACATTTTGTAATTTGTAATTGTTAACTGTTTTATTTTTAACGTATTTTGTCTTTGTGTACGTGTTTCTGTTTAACGATTAAGTATCTTTGCCTGTTTAACTGTTTAGTTTATCTGTCTCGTTAAATTTCCTTGTTATTGTGATTTATTCGTGTTTATTTTTCGTTTAAATTATACTTTTATTTGTTGTTTTACTATTTTTGTGAAAGTTTAAAAAAAAAAAAAAAATAATAATTAAATAAATAAATAAAAATTTGAAAATGGGCCCCAAGAAAACTGTTAAGAAAAACCTGTTTGGCCCCAAAAAAAAGAAAAATGATCCGCCGGATAAGGTTTCGGAAATGGATACACAAGACAGCCAGAAGAATGACGACAAAAATAAGAGTCCTGAAAAAAGTATGGTGGCCTCAAATGGCCAAAATTCTGATAGTGAAACCAGTGTTTTAGACAAATCTACGGTGGCCGAAAGTGGCCAAAATGATGAGCTTAAAAACTCAAATCCAGACAAGAATATGGTGGCCGGTAATGGCCAAAATTCATCCAAACAGAAAGACGAGAATACGGTGGCCAAAAGTGGCCAAAATTCAACTCAAGACCCGAAAAGTAATGACGTAGCCGGAGAGACGCCCTCCTGCTGGAAGTCCCCGCCCAAGTGTTTAATCAACATGACGGAATTCCTCGAGAAGGCCAAGAGTTACGCACATCTGGTGACAGCAGATGGGCTCTTGTCCAATCCCGTGGAACTACAGAAGGTTGAGAAAAGAATTGTGTCAGTCTTTGTGGTCGATAAGCGCTCGCGCAAAATTTGTCGATCCACAAAAGACACCGTTATTAAAACGTTGACTTCTCTGGGCATCAAAGCTCAGAGAGTCATCAAAGGAAAGAAATTTTTTATGTGGGACGTACTGTTGCCCACGCCTGCCGAGTGCGAAAGTATGACCAAGAGGGACCTTATCACTAAGGACCTAATTCTACGCACGGAATATGAAGGCAGGCGGAGGACCAAGGTTTCGGTATATGAGGTCCCTCCTCAGATTGTCGGCGAGCATTTAGCCGCGTATCTGTCCCAGTTTGGGCAGATTCATAGTGCTTCGTCAGATGATCTGACCGGGGGGTGGAGTTTCGAGATCATGATTGACGAAAAAGCCTTCCGCTCCATCCCCAACTGTCTGACTGTCGAGGGCCAGAAGATGCCAATAATTGTCATCGGGCGTAAACCGGCATGCTGGAAATGTGGTAAGACTGGTCACCTTGCCCTTTCCTGCACAGAGATGAAGGCCTCTGATGTTCTGGCCCCCGCCCAACCAAATCCCCCTTTGGTCGAGTCTGATCCATCCGTCACGCCTGTAGTGGGCACACCAGCGACCAGGACCGGTGTGGAAAATCCCCCGGTTGGGTCCAAATCTCAGCCCCCATTCCCCGAAAAGCCTTTGCCCGCCGCTAATGCGGTCGCGGAGAAGGAGGAGGGGGAATGGCAGGTCGTTGGTAGGGCTAAAGGGAAGAGTCAGGCAGCGGGACCTCGTCCCACTCATAAACCAACGAAGGACACAAACAGCCCCACTCCCTCTACCAGTGATAAGGGCGACTCTCCGGCTAGCTACACAGATAAATTAAGGAAGAAAATGATTCAGTATGAACCTTCCTTTGAGAAGAAAGAAAAACTACTCCAGTTAAAAGAGTCTTTAAGATCCAAACGTCAGGAGGGCGACAAGAAATCTGGCATCTCCATTTCGGCACCGTCTTCCCCAGTTGCTAGACATTTTCCCATGGTTCCTCCCCCTATTGTCAAACCTTTACCCAAAGTATCAACAAAAATGACCACACTCCAGAAAGCAAAATCACCACAAAGAAAATCAACCCCTATTCCTTCTCCCAAACCTTCCCCTATGCAAACTCCCATCAACTCACCAAGGAAAGACCAGCAGAAAAGACAAAGAAGCCCTTCCTCCGACTCATCCGAGTCCACATCTGAAAAGAAAAAATCAAAACCCATCTACAATACCGGGGAAGACGTGTGCCGAGTCTCGAAAGAAATCGAGGAGAAGGCTTCAATTCATGCAAAAAAACTAAAAAATTTAAAGGCCTTAATTAATTTTAAAAAAATCAATGACCTTGAGATAGAAAACCCCCGAAATTTTCCCAACGCCAAAAGGGTTCTCACGGTGGTAAGGTCAGGCGTAGCTGGGCAACAGATATGGGCAATGATGGCCCTTGCAAATGAAACATTTGAGATGTTCCCACCAATGTCGTGCTTTGACGACGATAATGTAAATAAACTGAAGCAATTTTGTTCAGGGAGGTTCCCGATTTTCGTTCACCCCTCCCTGTATAGAGCTTTAAAACTAACATTTCCCCTGGACATTGGCGGCCTGTCTCCTGATGGCACCATCAAAAGTGAGATGGGTACTGGCTCAATGGGAGAGGCCGTCGGTGTCCTGACCCCGGCCATGTTCAATGCAGGAGGGCAACCCTAATCGGTATTCATCATGGCCCTCTGGTTAGCAAGTATAAATGCCCGAGGCCTGAGGTCCGAGTCTCGAAGGGTGAGGCTCTCTCGTGACCTTCAGCGTCTCGGGGTGAATATATGTTGTGTCCAAGAAACCCGTTTTTCTTCTCGTGACTATGAAGGCATTCTGTCTAGGGGGTTTTCCCTCTATTCAGCATGTTTTGATGGACGCTCGAGGGGTGTCTCTTGGCTGGTGAGCAAGTCTTTGAAGGCTGCGTGTGTTCTTGTCTTCGCGGATCCGGCGGGCAGACTTTGCGTGCTGGATGTTACCATAAAGGATAAGGCTCTTCGTCTCATTGGGGTTTATGCGCCCAATGCCCATGCTGAGCGGCCTGCTTTGTTTCGGCAGATCGAGCCGTTTTTGACGCCATCGCGGCGGGTAGTTTTAGTGGGTGATTGGAATGCCGTCCTTGATCCCGATATAGATCGTATAGGGCCAAATTCGGGTACTAACAACCGAGACGTGAAACCATTTCGGGACTTTATCGACAGGTTCGATCTTGTGGATAAGTACCGAAATGAACATCCTCGGGGGGTAGTGTGGACTTGGACCAATAGTGGCGGCTTGGCTAGTTATCTAGACCGAGTCTTAGTTAGGAGAGTCGATGTAGGGCTCTTAGGGTGTCCAAGTTTTCATGAGATAGTTTATTCGGATCATAGGCTTGTCCGGGTCCGTGTAAACTTAGATAAGCCTAAGGTTAGGATGGCTGGCTACTGGAAATTCAACTCATCATTGTTTGGTGAGCCAGATTTCCGGGACCAGCTACTACTAATGATTCAAAGGGAACTGACGGGTGCGGTTGTGGGAAATGCCTGGTGGGATAAATTAAAATCTAAAATCCGAACGTTTGCTGCTGATTATAGTCGTCGGCTCAATCTAGATAGATTAGCGGCGCAAACGGCTTTAGAGCAAAAGGTGGATCGGGCGGTGAAATCCCGTGATAGTGGGGACATAGCCTTAGCTAAGGCAGAGTTGGCCTCCTTGCTTATCAAGAAGGATCAAGCTCTGGTAGTTAGGGCTAGGTTAAAAAGAATGTCCTCTGAGGCTACGAATATGGCCGCGGAATTGCGGTCAGAGGAAGCTCGGAATGCATCTCAGCGACATATCGCATGCGTCACATTGCCGGATAGGCGGACCGTGACAACAAACGAGGGCATATGCGAGGCTTTTCGTGACTACTTTCAGGAGCTTTTCACCAGGGAGCCCGGTCTGAGCCCTGCTCAGTTCGACGCCTATTTAGCCGACTTTCCCTGCCTCGAGGCAGCTGAAGCGGCTAGGTGCGAGGGTCCCATTTCAGAGTCGGAAATCTGGGAAGCGATGAAACAGGTTGGCCTGGACAAGTCTCCGGGACTGGATGGTCTTCCGTACGAAGTGTACTTGAGGCAGTCGCCCGTTTTTGTTCCGCTGCTGGCACTGATTTTCGCCAACTGGATGAAGCAGGGGTCTATACCCCAACGCTTCACCAGGGGCGTGATCAAGTTGTTACGCAAGGATAAAAACGGAGGGGATGGGTTAGGTAACTTTCGCCCTTTAACTATGTTAAACACAGAGTTAAAGATTTTGGCTAAGATCTTGGCCAACCGTTTGCAGCTTGTCCTGTCTAGTCTGATTGGCCCTGAGCAGACTTGTGCTGTGAAGGGTAGGACTATTCAGGACAACCTTCATATGGTACGCCTGATCATCGAGCAAGTCGACAGTGAAGCCGCGCTGATCAATTTAGATCAGTCCAAGGCCTTCGATAGGGTTGACCATCGGTTTCTGGAGGCTGTTCTTTCGGCGGCCGGTTTCGGGCCGTACTTTCGCACCTGGATCCGACTTCTGTATGCGACTCCCGGTGCGCTGGTGGAGGTGAATGGAGTACGATCGGAGCCTTTCGTATTGTCTCGCTCCATTCGTCAGGGTTGTCCGCTTTCGCCCTTGCTTTACGTTCTTGCGTTGGAACCTTTCCTTCGCAAGTTAAAGGCGAATCCGGTCCTACGCGGAATTGCCCTGCCCGGTGCTACCACATCGGCCAGGTATTCCGCCTATGCTGACGACGTTTCGGCTCTTGTGTCGAGCAGAGCCGAGATTAACGAAGTCAGCAAGGAAATCAGTTGTTATGAGATGGTGACAGGGGCCAAGATCAACCGCGATAAGTCTGTTGGCTTGCGGTTGGGTGCGTGGAAGGGAGTTTCTCTTCCCGGACCTTTCCACTGGACGGATGGACCGGTCAAGATTCTCGGCGTCTGGTTCGGTCCTGATCTCCGGTTGGAAATGAATTGGTCGGAGGTGCAAGGGAAGGCCGAGATCGCAATTAATTTGTGGTCTCGGAGGAATCTTTCCTTAAAGGGGAGGGCGGAAGTATGTGTTTCACACATCTACCCGATTCTCCTTTACCGACTCTCTGTACTTCCACTTCCGTATGACACTTTGATGGCGTTAGTGAGGCTCTTGTTCTCTTTCTTGTGGAGAGGCAAGGCCGCCAGAGTCACTCGGGAGATCTGTTGCCTTCATCCGACTGAGGGCGGTCTGGGCATGCCAAGCATTGAGATTCGTCAACATATGCTTCGCATTAGCTTTCTGGATCGAATGTGTCGCGACCCGGATGGGGAGGGCGCCTTCTGGAAGGAAGACGTCCGTAAGAAATTCCCATCCCTAAGAAGTGTGCACTCGTGCGAGGAGGAGGCCCACCGTTTACCCCGAGCCGAGTGCTCCTTCTATCGCGAATGTCGTATTGCTCTGAAGCGACTCTTATGGGCGTCGGATGGCCTCTCCAACGTCCAGGCGTTGTCTCGTAGGGCGTTATATCAAGTTTTAGTCAGGGGGTCCGTTCATGATGAGCTGATTGGCGAGCTCGGACTTACGAAGCAGGAGGCTCGCTCAATATGGCCTTGGGCGCCCGGGTTGAAATGTCTCAATAACGATGAGGCATCACTCACCTGGCTGGTGATTCGTGGGGCCCTCTGGGTCGCCAAAAGACTCTGTTCAGCTGGCTTGGAGAAATCTCCAAACTGCCGACGCTGTACTGGGGAAGTCGAGACCCTGGGTCACGCCTTCTTTCAGTGCAGCCTGGTAGTGCCGTTGTGCAAGTTCGTTGAAGGCCTCATGGTCCGCATGCTGCGGGGAAAGTTCTTTGTCCTGGAAGCCTCTTCCGTTTGTAGCAATGTGGCACCGCCGCTGACGAAGGCTGAACTATATGTGTTCCACTGCTTGCTAGGTGTTTTGAGAGTCGTGATATGGACGACGCGTCAGAAGGGATTCTATGGAGGCGAGAAGTTCACCTCTTCCCAACTGATCTTGTACTTTAAGCATCAGCTTAAAGTCAAGATTAGGACGGAAAGGCGGCGGCTCACTTCATCAGAATTCAGCAAAAGGTGGGTGCATCTTGCGCGCATGTGTCGTGTGAAAGGAGCTGACCTTGAGTGGCACTTTGATGCCGGTTAGGCATCAGGATATTGCTCTTCCTGGGTTGAACTAGGGCAACCCATTCCAAAAATTAGGCTAGTTTAGGTTTCAGTTTTTGATGTTTTAGTTTCCCTTTTCCAGTTAACTTAGCTAGGGTATGTATGCTCATTTGGCCCCTTTTATTTCTGCCCCTAATTTTTTTCTTTAAGTTTAATTCCCCATCCCCTCCCTCGTTAGGTGGTTGGTGATGTCAGTTCGCAGGTAGGATGCGGGACGCCTTTCGTTTCGCGTGAGTGTTTTAGTATTTGTTGTTGTGTCTGAATGAGTGCGTGTCAGTGTGTGTGCTTGGGATGGATGAATGTTTTATAATATTATAGTCCCGCATTGATTTCGGCCAGCGAACTGGTATTTCTGCCACATTTAGTTATTGTGGGGGGTTTTATTTACTAATAACATTTTCTTTAGTTTCTTGTAAATATTTTGTAATCATTTGTATATACTCATTGGGGTTAATTTTTAAATTTGTTATTTCATCCCCCTCCCCCCACAGACATTGAATTGTACATATGGGGACTAGTCAGTATTTTCATAGAGACAGTGAGGTATTATGGTGGTTGTAGTAAGAACGGTACGGATGAATGTGGTGTTTTGGTGTAAGGAATATTGTTCGTACGATTGGGTCAGTGTTTGCGGCTAGCTAAGTTATAGTTAAGACAGATGAAGACCGTCCTATTTTCCCCAATCCCCCCTTTGGCCATGTGCCGCATTTCTGTAGGATATACAGAATAAATATCACTTTCCTCTTTGGTACCTTTGTGAGGAGGGTTCTTTTTTTCCGACCGTGTGCGACCGGCGCTTGACGCCAGACGTTTTTGCCATTGTTAAGAACTGTTTTTGATTTCAACCTTTGTTAAGTTACATTTTTGCAATTTTCTTCTGTTTGATTTATTGACTTTTTTTTGCGAAAAGTTTGATTTTTTTTCTTTCTTGTCCCTCCCCTCATTTTTATTTTTTTTACCCCTTGTTGTTTCTTAATTTAAATTTTCATTTTTCGTTTTTGCGTTTTAATTTCCTTTTAATTTTAATTTCCTTTTTAGTAAATTCCCCACGCCAAACTTTATTTTTCATTGTTTATTCATTGTTTATTTTTGCCCCACGTTAGACTTTATTTTCTTTGTTTACATTTGATTTCTACGTGTTTCATTGTTCTTTGTCGTTTTCTGTTGTAAATAAGTGTTTAAATTTTCTGTTTTCTTTTATTTGAATCTGTTCTGTGTTTTATTGTAACTTCTCGTATTTATTTTGCATATTTATTTTTCTATTCGTTAGTTCTTGTTTATTTTAGTTTACGTGTTTGGGTCGACTAGTTTTTTCTAGTAGCGGCCATATTGTTTTTGTGAACCCGTTTGGCATTTTTGTTTTCGTATTTTTGTTGTATTAGTTTTAAAAAAAAAGATACTTTTTGTTTATTTTCTGTCCTAAATTCCTTTGCGTATTTACATTTTGTAATTTGTAATTGTTAACTGTTTTATTTTTAACGTATTTTGTCTTTGTGTACGTGTTTCTGTTTAACGATTAAGTATCTTTGCCTGTTTAACTGTTTAGTTTATCTGTCTCGTTAAATTTCCTTGTTATTGTGATTTATTCGTGTTTATTTTTCGTTTAAATTATACTTTTATTTGTTGTTTTACTATTTTTGTGAAAGTTTAAAAAATAAATAAATAAAAATTTAAAAATGGGCCCCAAGAAAACTGTTAAGAAAAACCTGTTTGGGCCCAAAAAAAAGAAAAATGATCCGCCGGATAAGGTTTCGGAAATGGATACACAAGACAGCCAGAAGAATGACGACAAAAATAAGAGTCCTGAAAAAAGTATGGTGGCCTCAAATGGCCAAAATTCTGATAGTGAAACCAGTTTTTTAGACAAATCTACGGTGGCCGAAAGTGGCCAAAATGATGGGCTTAAAAACTCAAATCCAGACAAGAATATGGTGGCCGGTAATGGCCAAAATTCATCCAAACAGAAAGACGAAAATACGGTGGCCAAAAGTGGCCAAAATTCAACTCAAGACCCGAAAAGTAATGACGTAGCCGGAGAGACGCCCTCCTGCTGGAAGTCCCCGCCCAAGTGTTTAATCAACATGACGGAATTCCTCGAGAAGGCCAAGAGTTACGCACATCTGGTGACAGCAGATGGGCTCTTGTCCAATCCCGTGGAACTACAGAAGGTTGAGAAAAGAATTGTGTCAGTCTTTGTGGTCGATAAGCGCTCGCGCAAAATTTGTCGATCCACAAAAGACACCGTTATTAAAACGTTGACTTCTCTGGGCATCAAAGCTCAGAGAGTCATCAAAGGAAAGAAATTTTTTATGTGGGACGTACTGTTGCCCACGCCTGCCGATTGTGAAAGCATGACCAAGAGGGACCTTATCACTAAGGACCTAATTCTACGCACGGAATATGAAGGCAGGCGGAGGACCAAGGTTTCGGTATATGAGGTCCCTCCTCAGATTGTCGGCGAGCATTTAGCCGCGTATCTGTCCCAGTTTGGGCAGATTCATAGTGCTTCGTCAGATGATCTGACCGGGGGGTGGAGCTTCGAGATCATGATTGACGAAAAAGCCTTCCGCTCCATCCCCAACTGTCTGACTGTCGAGGGCCAGAAGATGCCAATAATTGTCATCGGGCGTAAACCGGCATGCTGGAAATGTGGTAAGACTGGTCACCTTGCCCTTTCCTGCACAGAGATGAAGGCCTCTGATGTTCTGGCCCCCGCCCAACCAAATCCCCCTTTGGTCGAGTCTGATCCATCCGTCACGCCTGTAGTGGGCACACCAGCGACCAGGACCGGTGTGGAAAATCCCCCGGTTGGGTCCAAATCTCAGCCCCCATTCCCCGAAAAGCCTTTGCCCGCCGCTAATGCGGTCGCGGAGAAGGAGGAGGGGGAATGGCAGGTCGTTGGTAGGGCTAAAGGGAAGAGTCAGGCAGCGGGACCTCGTCCCACTCATAAACCAACGAACGACACAAACAGCCCCACTCCCTCAACCAGTGATAAGGGCGACTCTCCGGCTAGCTACACAGATAAATTAAGGAAGAAAATGATTCAGTATGAACCTTCCTTTGAGAAGAAAGAAAAACTACTCCAGTTAAAAGAGTCTTTAAGATCCAAACGTCAGGAGGGCGACAAGAAATCTGGCATCTCCATTTCGGCACCGTCTTCCCCAGTTGCTAGACATTATCCCATGGTTCCACCCCCTATTGTCAAACCTTTACCCAAAGTATCAACAAAAATGACCACACTCCAGAAAGCAAAATCACCACAAAGAAAATCAACCCCTATTCCTTCTCCCAAACCTTCCCCTATGCAAACTCCCATCAACTCACCAAGGAAAGACCAGCAGAAAAGACAAAGAAGCCCTTCCTCCGACTCATCCGAGTCCACATCTGAAAAGAAAAAATCAAAACCCATCTACAATACCGGGGAAGACGTGTGCCGAGTCTCGAAAGAAATCGAGGAGAAGGCTTCAATTCATGCAAAAAAACTAAAAAATTTAAAGGCCTTAATTAATTTTAAAAAAATCAATGACCTTGATATAGAAAACCCCCGAAATTTTCCCAACGCCAAAAGGGTTCTCACTGTGGTAAGGTCAGGCGTAGCTGGGCAACAGATATGGGCAATGATGGCCCTTGCAAACGAAACATTTGAGATGTTCCCACCAATGTCGTGTTTTGACGACGATAATGTAAACAAACTGAAGCAATTTTGTTCAGGGAGGTTCCCGATTTTCGTTCACCCCTCCCTGTATAGAGCTTTAAAACTAACATTTCCCCTGGACATTGGCGGCCTGTCTCCTGATGGCACCATCAAAAGTGAGATGGGGACTGGCTCAATGGGAGAGGCCGTCGGTGTCCTGACCCCGGCCATGTTCAATGCAGGAGGGCAACCCTAATCGGTATTCATCATGGCCCTCTGGTTAGCAAGTATAAATGCCCGAGGCCTGAGGTCCGAGTCTCGAAGGGTGAGGCTCTCTCGTGACCTTCAGCGTCTCGGGGTGAATATATGTTGTGTCCAAGAAACCCGTTTTTCTTCTCGTGACTATGAAGGCATTCTGTCTAGGGGGTTTTCCCTCTATTCAGCATGTTTTGATGGACGCTCGAGGGGTGTCTCTTGGCTGGTGAGCAAGTCTTTGAAGGCTGCGTGTGTTCTTGTCTTCGCGGATCCGGCGGGCAGACTTTGCGTGCTGGATGTTACCATAAAGGATAAGGCTCTTCGTCTCATTGGGGTTTATGCGCCCAATGCCCATGCTGAGCGGCCTGCTTTGTTTCGGCAGATCGAGCCGTTTTTGACGCCATCGCGGCGGGTAGTTTTAGTGGGTGATTGGAATGCCGTCCTTGATCCCGATATAGATCGTATAGGGCCAAATTCGGGTACTAACAACCGAGACGTGAAACCATTTCGGGACTTTATCGACAGGTTCGATCTTGTGGATAAGTACCGAAATGAACATCCTCGGGGGGTAGTGTGGACTTGGACCAATAGTGGCGGCTTGGCTAGTTATCTAGACCGAGTCTTAGTTAGGAGAGTCGATGTAGGGCTCTTAGGGTGTCCAAGTTTTCATGAGATAGTTTATTCGGATCATAGGCTTGTCCGGGTCCGTGTAAACTTAGATAAGCCTAAGGTTAGGATGGCTGGCTACTGGAAATTCAACTCATCATTGTTTGGTGAGCCAGATTTCCGGGACCAGCTACTACTAATGATTCAAAGGGAACTGACGGGTGCGGTTGTGGGAAATGCCTGGTGGGATAAATTAAAATCTAAAATCCGAACGTTTGCTGCTGATTATAGTCGTCGGCTCAATCTAGATAGATTAGCGGCGCAAACGGCTTTAGAGCAAAAGGTGGATCGGGCGGTGAAATCCCGTGATAGTGGGGACATAGCCTTAGCTAAGGCAGAGTTGGCCTCCTTGCTTATCAAGAAGGATCAAGCTCTGGTAGTTAGGGCTAGGTTAAAAAGAATGTCCTCTGAGGCTACGAATATGGCCGCGGAATTGCGGTCAGAGGAAGCTCGGAATGCATCTCAGCGACATATCGCATGCGTCACATTGCCGGATAGGCGGACCGTGACAACAAACGAGGGCATATGCGAGGCTTTTCGTGACTACTTTCAGGAGCTTTTCACCAGGGAGCCCGGTCTGAGCCCTGCTCAGTTCGACGCCTATTTAGCCGACTTTCCCTGCCTCGAGGCAGCTGAAGCGGCTAGGTGCGAGGGTCCCATTTCAGAGTCGGAAATCTGGGAAGCGATGAAACAGGTTGGCCTGGACAAGTCTCCGGGACTGGATGGTCTTCCGTACGAAGTGTACTTGAGGCAGTCGCCCGTTTTTGTTCCGCTGCTGGCACTGATTTTCGCCAACTGGATGAAGCAGGGGTCTATACCCCAACGCTTCACCAGGGGCGTGATCAAGTTGTTACGCAAGGATAAAAACGGAGGGGATGGGTTAGGTAACTTTCGCCCTTTAACTATGTTAAACACAGAGTTAAAGATTTTGGCTAAGATCTTGGCCAACCGTTTGCAGCTTGTCCTATCTAGTCTGATTGGCCCTGAACAGACTTGTGCTGTGAAGGGTAGGACTATTCAGGACAACCTTCATATGGTACGCCTGATCATCGAGCAAGTCGACAGTGAAGCCGCGCTGATCAATTTAGATCAGTCCAAGGCCTTCGATAGGGTTGACCATCGGTTTCTGGAGGCTGTTCTTTCGGCGGCCGGTTTCGGGCCGTACTTTCGCACCTGGATCCGACTTCTGTATGCGACTCCCGGTGCGCTGGTGGAGGTGAATGGAGTACGATCGGAGCCTTTCGTATTGTCTCGCTCCATTCGTCAGGGTTGTCCGCTTTCGCCCTTGCTTTACGTTCTTGCGTTGGAACCTTTCCTTCGCAAGTTAAAGGCGAATCCGGTCCTACGCGGAATTGCCCTGCCCGGTGCTACCACATCGGCCAGGTATTCCGCCTATGCTGACGACGTTTCGGCTCTTGTGTCGAGCAGAGCCGAGATTAACGAAGTCAGCAAGGAAATCAGTTGTTATGAGATGGTGACAGGGGCCAAGATCAACCGCGATAAGTCTGTTGGCTTGCGGTTGGGTGCGTGGAAGGGAGTTTCTCTTCCCGGACCTTTCCACTGGACGGATGGACCGGTCAAGATTCTCGGCGTCTGGTTCGGTCCTGATCTCCGGTTGGAAATGAATTGGTCGGAGGTGCAAGGGAAGGCCGAGATCGCAATTAATTTGTGGTCTCGGAGGAATCTTTCCTTAAAGGGGAGGGCGGAAGTATGTGTTTCACACATCTACCCGATTCTCCTTTACCGACTCTCTGTACTTCCACTTCCGTATGACACTTTGATGGCGTTAGTGAGGCTCTTGTTCTCTTTCTTGTGGAGAGGCAAGGCCGCCAGAGTCACTCGGGAGATCTGTTGCCTTCATCCGACTGAGGGCGGTCTGGGCATGCCAAGCATTGAGATTCGTCAACATATGCTTCGCATTAGCTTTCTGGATCGAATGTGTCGCGACCCGGATGGGGAGGGCGCCTTCTGGAAGGAAGACGTCCGTAAGAATTTCCCATCCCTAAGAAGTGTGCACTCGTGCGAGGAGGAGGCCCACCGTTTACCCCGAGCCGAGTGCTCCTTCTATCGCGAATGTCGTATTGCTCTGAAGCGACTCTTATGGGCGTCGGATGGCCTCTCCAACGTCCAGGCGTTGTCTCGTAGGGCGTTATATCAAGTTTTAGTCAGGGGGTCCGTTCATGATGAGCTGATTGGCGAGCTCGGACTTACGAAGCAGGAGGCTCGCTCAATATGGCCTTGGGCGCCCGGGTTGAAATGTCTCAATAACGATGAGGCATCACTCACCTGGCTGGTGATTCGTGGGGCCCTCTGGGTCGCCAAAAGACTCTGTTCAGCTGGCTTGGAGAAATCTCCAAACTGCCGACGCTGTACTGGGGAAGTCGAGACCCTGGGTCACGCCTTCTTTCAGTGCAGCCTGGTAGTGCCGTTGTGCAAGTTCGTTGAAGGCCTCATGGTCCGCATGCTGCGGGGAAAGTTCTTTGTCCTGGAAGCCTCTTCCGTTTGTAGCAATGTGGCACCGCCGCTGACGAAGGCTGAACTATATGTGTTCCACTGCTTGCTAGGTGTTTTGAGAGTCGTGATATGGACGACGCGTCAGAAGGGATTCTATGGAGGCGAGAAGTTCACCTCTTCCCAACTGATCTTGTACTTTAAGCATCAGCTTAAAGTCAAGATTAGGACGGAAAGGCGGCGGCTCACTTCATCAGAATTCAGCAAAAGGTGGGTGCATCTTGCGCGCATGTGTCGTGTGAAAGGAGCTGACCTTGAGTGGCACTTTGATGCCGGTTAGGCATCAGGATATTGCTCTTCCTGGGTTGAACTAGGGCAACCCATTCCAAAAATTAGGCTAGTTTAGGTTTCAGTTTTTTGATGTTTTAGTTTCCCTTTTCCAGTTAACTTAGCTAGGGTATGTATGCTCATTTGGCCCCTTTTATTTCTGCCCCCCCTTTTTTGTTTTCTTTAAGTTTAATTCCCCAGCCCCTCCCTCGTTAGGTGGTTGGTGATGTCAGTTCGCAGGTAGGATGCGGGACGCCTTTAGTTTCGCGTGAGTGTTTTCGTATTTGTTGTTGTGTCTGAATGAGTGCGTGTCAGTGTGTGTGCTTGGGATGGATGAATGTTTTATAATATTATAGTCCCGCATTGATTTCGGCCAGCGAACTGGTATTTCTGCCACATTTAGTTATTGTGGGGGTTTTTATTTACTAATAACATTTTCTTTAGTTTCTTGTAAATATTTTGTAATCATTTGTATATACTCATTGGGGTTAATTTTTAAATTTGTTATTTTATCCCCCTCCCCCCACAGACATTGAATTGTACATATGGGGACTAGTCAGTATTTTCATAGAGACAGTGAGGTATTATGGTGGTTGTAGTAAGAACGGTACGGATGAATGTGGTGTTTTGGTGTAAGGAATATTGTTCGTACGATTGGGTCAGTGTTTGCGGCTAGCTAAGTTATAGTTAAGACAGATGAAGACCGTCCTATTTTCCCCAATCCCCCCTTTGGCCATGTGCCGCATTTCTGTAGAATATACAGAATAAATATCACTTTCCTCTATGGTACCTAGACTTTATGAATTTAAGTGGAGTGCTAGATTGGCAGAAAAGTCTCATTTTACAGTTGAAAATGGCTAGATGTAACCATAAGTCCTATGGTAACAGTTTCTTGTCACTTGTGGATCTCTCTTCCACCTTCTTACTTCCCAGTCAACTTTGATCTTCAAAAAGTTAAATGCAATGTCAATAGTTATCTTCAGTCTTAATTCTTGTTGGTTTGTCCTTTCTCCTTGTTTTGTAGCAATTTGCAGTATTGTGTGAAACTACCTTTGGCACAGTTTATTCTATGTTAAATTTCTTCATCACTTATGCTAAATTTTTATGATAGATTCAGAGTATTTTGGGTCACTAGTTTCATTCCAATTCAAGGTCATAATTCCTGTGGAAAGGTACATTTCTTGGAACACTTGGTAGAGGATAATTCTTACCCCAATTACGAATACCTATGTCTTCAGCATTGGTGTTTGAAGGAAAAGCATGATCATTGTCTTCTAAAAGTGCTGGGTTTAATGAGCTCAGAGCAAGATGCCTATGAATAATTAAAAGTCAGTATTGTTCTCATCTTTATTATTGTTATGACATTTCAGTCATGGATCCCACCAGGCTTCTTCAGGTGTCTGTTGATATGGGTAATCTTCATGAATTTTTGAACTGAACCATTTATTTTATCTACAGGAGTATATTACGCCTGTTCATGTCTAGGGATATCCCAACTTTTCTTTTTTAAGCACTTCTTATTGCTTACTCAGTTTCCATAGAATACTATAATTACTATGCCACTGAATTCCCAAACCAATCCTTTTATCCTCTAGGCCATTGCACTGTGGGACAATCCTGAATCTAGTCCTAAATCTAATGTTCTTTACTGTCTGTTCTGCTGTCTTGCCATTTGAAAATGTTTAGAAATTAAAGTAATCAATCATACCTTAAAGAGCTGAAATACAATTTCGTAAAAAATATTACTTTCTTCTGTCAAGATTATGTGGCAGGAAATAAGAGGCTAAAAGCCACAAATGCTAGATAGTCTGACATTTGAAAGCATGATATAATTTAATCTGCAGATATTTTGTCTTTTATTAAAGCCAAAGTGACAAATGCTTCAATAAAGAACATTAAAAAGAACCTGTTCTTAAATACTCTTCTACTGATTTTATTAAACCCTCCCCAAAGTGCTTCCCCTACTGGCCTTACAAGTCAAAGACACACAATCAGTAAAATGACCAACACACAATTTATTAGGAAAAAAAAAAAAAAAAAAGCACTAAAAGTAGGCATCAGCAATTAATTTCAATAAACAGAAGAATAAATGTAAAATAATTCTTGCCCCCAACCGAGTGGGAGAGAGAAAAGGAAGCCGAGAAAGAGAGAGAAAAGGAAGCCGAGAAAGAGAGAGAAAAGGAAGCCGAGAAAGAGAGAGAAAAGGAAGCCGAGAAAGAGAGAGAAAAGGAAGCCGAGAAAGAGAGAGAAAAGGAAGCCGAGAAAGAGAGAGAAAAGGAAGCCGAGAAAGAGAGAGAAAAGGAAGCCGAGAAAGAGAGAGAAAAGGAAGCCGAGAAAGAGAGAGAAAAGGAAGCCGAGAAAGAGAGAGAAAAGGAAGCCGAGAAAGAGAGAGAAAAGGAAGCCGAGAAAGAGAGAGAAAAGGAAGCCGAGAAAGAGAGAGAAAAGGAAGCCGAGAAAGAGAGAGAAAAGGAAGCCGAGAAAGAGAGAGAAAAGGAAGCCGAGAAAGAGAGAGAAAAGGAAGCCGAGAAAGAGAGAGAAAAGGAAGCCGAGAAAGAGAGAGAAAAGGAAGCCGAGAAAGAGAGAGAAAAGGAAGCCGAGAAAGAGAGAGAAAAGGAAGCCGAGAAAGAGAGAGAAAAGGAAGCCGAGAAAGAGAGAGAAAAGGAAGCCGAGAAAGAGAGAGAAAAGGAAGACGAGAAAGAGAGAGAAAAGGAAGACGAGAAAGAGAGAGAAAAGGAAGACGAGAAAGAGAGAGAAAAGGAAGACGAGAAAGAGAGAGAAAAGGAAGACGAGAAAGAGAGAGAAAAGGAAGCCGAGAAAGAGAGAGAAAAGGAAGACGAGAAAGAGAGAGAAAAGCAAGACGAGAAAGAGAGAGAAAAGCAAGACGAGAAAGAGAGAGAAAAGGAAAACGAGAAAGAGAGAGAAAAGGAAAACGAGAAAGAGAGAGAAAAGGAAAACGAGAAAGAAAGAGAAAAGGAAAACGAGAAAGAAAGAGAAGGGAGTTAAAAAACACTGATGTGAGAGGAGAAAACCTGATACAAGACAGATGGGGAAAGAATACTGACACTAGAGAGGGAGTGAAAAAAAAAAAATGAGCAAAAACTAATATAAGAGAGATAGAAGATAAAGATTGGAAAGCCATGTTTTATCCTCTCTCTTATCAAAGTTAATCTGAAGAGGACACATTTTTCATGGGAAATTAGCAAGTGCTAAGAAGATTTTCATTTCTTGATAAAAAAAAAAAAAAAACTTTTTTCATGAAAGTGATGAAGTAAATATTTTGTTTCCTATTTTGATTGAAAAGAGATTTTTACCTGAAACTTGGAAAATTCTCCCACACAAATACAAAGTTTTCAAGAAACAGTTTCAATTTTAATACACTGACACTTTCAGACAAGTTTCCTCACTTTTGCTGTTATCAAAAGATTTCAGCTTTCATCGGATCATTGATCTTTTGGAAGGTAAAACACAATCCCCACATTTCATCCACAAAATTATATACCTGTATTTTCAGGAGAATTTCAAGTGGTGCAGAAATATACACTGTGTAAATAACTGAGCCAAGAGAAAAAAAAATATATACACAATGTGTAGATGTCTGGGCTGTGGGGGCAAAAAAATACACACAATGTGTAGATTTTTGGTCAAAGGAAAAAAAATACAATGTATAAAAATCTGGGCTGTTGGAGTGGGGATACACACAATGTGTAGACATCTTTGCTGGGGTGGGGCAGATACACACAATGTGTAGATTTCTGGGCTGTGAGGGGGGGGGTCGTACACAATGTCCAAAGGAAAATGCACAGAAGGCGCATAAAAAAACTAAACTTTAAAAGAAGTATGTGTACATTACCAATAGTTTTATCTATTTGGTTATGTCCTGTAACATTACTTTTTCTTTGAGCTTTAGACTTCATGTTATTTTTTCTTAGTTGTACGACATTCCAGCCTATTACTCAACTGAATCTGTACGGGGGGGGGGGGGTAAGCTACCTTCATATGGATAGAAGATAAATTCAGTAAATATACAAAAACAGAAAGGGGAATATGACAAGGATGTGTCTTCTCACCAGACTTATTCAACCTATACAGTGAGGCACTTCTGACAAAATTAAAGAGTCCTCCTAGGATTCATTATTGGAAGCCACAAGCTTTTCTCCTTCCAGCTCCGTGCTTTCCAACCAACTTTAATCTGCAAAAATTTAAATGCAATGTCAATTGCTATCTACTGTTCTCCTGATTACTTTTTCCTCTTCCCACTCATTATTAATGTTTCTGTTCCTAATTCTTCCACACCCTGTAATCCATTGAGTCTTAGTGGCTTTACTGCCTTGCATGGGGTGATGCCGATTTAAAAAAAAAAAAAAAAAAAAAAAATGCAGATGACAGTGTTGAAAGCAAACACAAAAAGGGAACTACAAGAAGTCCTTCAGAAGGTACTGAAGTGAGAAGAAAGGAGTGAGTATGATAAAATATATGGCTGTTAGCAAAAGGAACAGCCCAACATGCCAATTACAAAAAAATTAAATATCTAGTAATTCTGAAATTAATAACAGTACCAGTGAAAATTTAACGGCTTTCCCCATTTGACTAGTTTTCTTTCACTGAAACCAAGTAGCATCTGATACATCTTTACCATCTTTCCATACAATCAAAACAGAATACAGTAATTTCCCCATGCATAATATGCCTTCATCCATAATACGCACCCCTAAAATTGTGCTGAAAGTGTGGGGAAAATGCTTCTACTCGTGCATAATACGCACACCTTGTTTGGTAATGAAACCCTATAAATTGTACTTCTCCAATTTCATTACAGCCAGCATTTCCTACTCTTATTTAAAAAAAAAAAAAAAAAAAAAATGGTTTTAAACATTTCTAATTTAGTTTCATGATAATTCTTATTTTATTTTAAGGCAATTATTTAAAGATTTTTTTTTTGTAGCTATGCATAATATGCACCCCCGATTTCGCTTATATTTTAGAAAAATAATGCGTATTATACATGGGAAATTACAGTAGTCTATTGTTTATGAAGTATAGGTAGGATGTAATGTACATGCTAACTAGGGAAGGAAGGGACATGCAGAATTATAAGAAGATAATTATAAATGAAAATGAGGCACTTAAAAACTAAAACTGTTCCTTCTGTGGTTGGAACTTTGGGTCTGTTAAGGAAGAACTCAAGAACAAATCAACAAGATCCTTGGTGCACCATTGTTGATTTCACAAGAACAGAGGAATGATTGCAAAACAACCCCCCTCCCACTCTTATAGTTGGAAGTACATGAAATGCATGCTAGGATATTTTTCTTAGTAAATAAGATGGGACAGCTTGCATTTTGACAGATCCAGATCTGTCCTATCTACTAGACAGACCTACTGCATTTGCTTTTGTTTACAAAAGCACCAACTCATCACCAAGGTGATTTCGTTTGCCTTACTTTTTGATTTGCTTTAACTATATTGTTTGTTTGGGTGATTATTGCGGTTTCATTTTTTTTTTGGCCCTTTTTTACTTTTTATTGCAAACTTTATTAAACCGGTTCATGTTATTTATCTTGCATTTTGACAATGGCTTCTAATTCATCAACCATCTCTCCAGGAAATACACAAAATAGTTCTAACAAACACAGCACATAGCCAGCAAAGAACTTTGTCCACTTAATTTTTTGTTAATTAAACAAAAGACAGCTATTAAGTGGAGGGGGGAAAAAAAAAAAAAAAAAAAAAAAAGAACTGGCATGTGATAAAAATTTTTTTTATAAATAATAAAAACAGTAATAATAAAAGTTAATTGCCCTGACATTGTGATTAAAGACCGCAAAGACAATAAGTGTCTATCGACAATGCAGACCCTGCAGACTAATGTATCTTTGAAGATCTTAAAAAAAAAAAAACAAAAACAAAAAGACACAACAACAACTAATCAAAATACAAGGACCTTTAAAATCAAAATCTCAAAAATGGAGCACGAGGACATCAAAAATTCCAGTTGCAGTTGGAGCCCTCAGATTGATCGAAAAAGATTCCAATAGACTCAATGAAGGAATCCCTAGTAACCCAAGCCTTAAAGAAAGACCCCCCCCCCCCAAAAAAAAATTGTACTCACAAATACAACCCACACCTTACAAAAATATGTGCAATGTTTGTTTTTTTTTTTTTTTCAAAACAACTCCATGGAAAACGTCATGGTGGCATTTCTAACCTTAGGTCGCTGGTTGGGACCCAGAAAGAAATGAGTATACACCAGAAACTAAAGGAAATAATAATAATAATAACCCATGAAAATCTTTGTCAAAAGTCAAGTGGGCTGGGGGGAATATGTTGAGCAAGAAGAAAAAGGCAAATGTTTAAACATGGACTGAGGGCATGCATTTCCATAAGATTGTAAAGAATCCATTTTCCTAGTGTCTGAAGTGTTAAGACTTGGAAACAGTATACTAAAAATGGATTGCATAAACAGACCTGATTAAGCTTTATATATTTTTTCAGATTTCACTAACATTTGTGCAACAGATGTGAACTTTTATACATTAATCTCCCGTATTGTCTTTATATCAAAGTTTGGATTCAACAATGAAGAAACTGAACAAATGAATCAATGTATAATAATAAATAAAAACAAAATTACTTTTATTTATCTCAGTTTATATATAATCTATTTAGATCTATCTATCACTGTTCTGATCTTTGTTTTTCTTGTAAAAAGTCCAATAATGGCATATATGTCATCAAACAACGCTCTAATCAAGTAGAAAGAATACACCCATGTTGAGTTGACAGTAGTGTATAGCTGCATGAATAGAGAAAACTTCCTTTTCTTATCCATCAGAAACTGTCCTCTAAGATCTGACTCTACTTAATGCCTTCATTTGGTAGACAAACTGTATCTATCCAAAGTTTTATATGCCTGGTGAAAGCACAAAAACCAAATTATGTCAGACCTTACCATTAGTACAAGGAGGAGTCCCCATCTATTAAATCTCTTCCTAGAAAAGGCTGTGCACCCTTATAAACACTGTTATAAAGGAATGGGTCTAGAAAATTTAAACTTTCTGCACCACATCTCAAACTAATTTACTTATGGAAAACAGTGCTCATTTTCCTTCCAGAAGCCAGTGTACTGATGATGAGTGGGAAGATGGAGGCATGCTGATGACATTTGGTATAAGAATGGTCATGAACAGCCACAAAAAAAAAAAAATAAATAAATAAAATAGACATTCTTTACTGAGTGTTCTAAGAAGCAGAACTCAAGATGAACCTTTCCAAAACTTGATGGATCAGGAATTGGAATGAAAGCAGTGATTGCAACTACCCTGAAACCATCATAAAAATTCAGAATTAATAAATTCTAAAAACTTCAAATACAGTGTAACCTGGATATAAGAGAGTTGTCGGGACCGGAGAAGAAGTCTCTTATATCCGGGTTTGGTCTATTTTGTTTAGGTAAGTATGGCTATAATTTTTGACTAGAGAAAATCTCTTATATCCGGGTTTCACTGTACCTTGGTGTATGAATCAGTTATAATAAATTTAGTATAGAAAAATAAAGAAATTTAATACAACATAAGTTGCTCAGCTGGAGAACTGGAAAATCTGCCAAAGATTCATACCCATTACATTTCTTGTGGCTGTAGTGAAAACAATGACAGAACAATTGAGGGAGAGAGAGAGTTGACTGGCTGGTTATTACTTTAGTATTTGCAACTAGATTTCTTAAATCACCATATGACAATAGAGAACTTGATTTTGCAATAGCTAATAAAGACATTTTATTCAACCAGTTTTTCTTTATATTCAATAAACCTGTTAGTGTTATCAACAGTGTTGTGCATTTTATTGAGGAGTTCCTAATCCAGCTTGATTTCAAAGTTGCACTTGGATGCAAAGAGACAAAAGTTACCATGACCATAAATTGATAATTACCCATTCTTAACTACAATACACAACGAGCATAGAAGGGTCCACTCTTGAATTTGATGTCAATCCCAATATATATCGTAAAATTTGGGGAAACCTGAATCAATATTATTGAGATGACACACCAGGCCTCAAATGAGGCAAAAGATAGCCAGGTGACCTGTAACATATTATTCAACAAAGCTAGCAAAACTAGTGACTGGATAAGAGAGGAAAGAGGAGAGGCAGAGATGGGAGAGAGAGTGATGGTATGTCAAAAGGGAATATGGGGTTACAAATCAGTCATGATAGTAATACTAAATTGACCAATTTAAGCATTCATGGATTTTAGAATTGCTAATATAAATCAGTTTGGTTTGTTACATTCACTTATGCGCAAATATCTCCCACCCCAGCAATGGGCTGAATAGCAGGATAAACTGGCCCTATAGCCATGATTGGCAACTAGTTTACTGCAGAAAGAAACAGCAACCTACTGCAAGAAAATCTACCTAGTCAGTCATGACTCAAATGAAACATGATCGCCCAACTGCGTATCAGGTATGGCACTTTACTACTACTACTAATAATATAAGTCAATAATAATACGTCTCCAAGTTCCCTACTAGTAGGGCTTTCTTTCTACCGATTAAGATCAACATTAATCTTAGTTGTGTAGTATCTAAAGAAACAAAATACAGCAACAGTGACCTTTGCCCTGTACCTGAAGATCAATTTATTTTCTACTGCTACTGACATAAAATACTGACATCAGCCTCAAAGGGCAGCACTTTCTTTATAAAAAATTGTCCTATTTATTTCAACCAAGGAAAGCTACATTTTGAACTCAGTATTTAAATCTGGAGCATATGAATATTAAAAAAAAAAAAAAAATAAAAAAAAATAAAAAAATAAAAAGTAATCAATGTAATTTGCTATTTAGTTAGAAAATAATGTATGTTTTTGGCAAGGATTTGATAAAAAATATACTTGAAATAAGATTTAATAATATATTAGATAAACCAGTGTTATTTTGTAAGGCGCAAAACATGTTATACTACATTTTTGTTAATACCTAAGAATGAACATCAGATACACACATTTCATATTTTCCATGTACAACCCCAAAACATGTTTGAGGAAAAAAAAAAAAAAAAAAAAAATACAATCAAAATTACTTTTGCATAATTAGAGCAAATTTGGAACTCTTTAGAAAACTGGTCCTCCATTTCATGAACAGATGTTCTATTGCTCTAAAGTGAATAACTGGTCACTGCCTTTAGTAAAAAAATTGTAATAATTTAAAAATCTTAAAGTTTGAATTTAGGTTTTAGTTGCAAGATAAAGAAATGCAAAGAAATTTTTAAGGAAGCATAATTTGGGTGAAGGGATATGCTTTCTTAAAAAAAAAAAAAAAAAAAAATTATATATATATATATATATATAAATAATCAAAACGAAAATAAAAGCTTGCTTGTTGTGTTGTCCCCTGTGGCTGAGGGTTAAAGCACACTGGACCAAATGGTAGTTTCCCCTACAAAAGATGGATATAGCTTTGATCCTTGAGGGGGAACGAACACATTTTTCTTTACTAAGATTTCTCCAGTGTGATAGATGTAACATACTGTTTAAATAAAAATGGTACATCTATTTTAAATACCGAGTATCCAAATAAGATAAATATATATACGAGGCTGGCATCCCGCTCCCACCCCTACACTGTTGAAACTGTTAGATGTAGACGTCTCTTCTACTCCAATAGCTTCATATCTCGCACATCTTGCCTATGGAACTCCCTTCCCTATTACTGTTTCCCTGACAATTACAATCTCCAATGGTTTAAGTGTAGCGTCAATCGACATCTCCAGTTGCCTTGATCTATCCACTTCCCTTCTCAACATCCTTTCATTTTTCATTCCTATTTGCTCTCGCTCCAAATATTCTGTAACCCCCTTGCCTTGATCGACCCACTGTTTCTCTTTCACCACATCCTCTCCTTTACCACTCCTATCTGCTCTTCCTTCAACCCTTCTTTAACCCCTTGCGTGATAGTGGCTTCCAGCCTTGCTTGGGGTGATACGCTTGAAAAAAAAAAAAAAAAAAAAAAAAAAAAAAAAAAAAAAAAAAAAATTTATATATATATATATATATATATATATATATATTGTGTGCAACAAAAGAAATAAGATAAAGAGAAGTAAAGGGAATAAGAAAACCAATTAAGTTTTATTGTAAACAAAAAAAAAAGAAGTTTCATTTTAGTTTTAATGATTATGATCAGTGGCTAAAGTAAAAAAAAAAAAGAAACAAAGGTAAGAAGTTCAACATAACTTCAGTTGGAAGTTGCTGGGGTTTGTCATGTGGTATAGTTTACATGTCAGGTCAGCAAATGGTGCTAAACAGACTGTCCTGAAGCAGATTTCTACAACAACTGACTTTGCCAGCCAACTCACTTAATTTTGATGCCAACCAACAAATACCCGGATGAAAGATCCCCCCCCCACTTGTAACTTCATTTGATCACACCAAGGAGTTCTTTGACATCTTACCTAAATGACCCAGAACTTGGAGAAGTTTCTTTCATAAAAATAGATTCTCTTAACAGTGTTGACTAATATATTTTGTATAATTATTTTTTCTTTTTTAGTTGAGATGTGGGGGCAGAGTAAAGGCTCTGAAAGTTAAAAAGGCTACAGGAATAGCTGAAAATTTTGTAACTTTTTTTTTTTTAATATAAGTGGCATATGGGGATATTTACCGTCTCTTTATCTCTTTCATATGGATGAATAAGAAAATCAATGCTCAGATATTATTGCCTTTCTGCAAGAAAATTTCATCTTGAGATCTAGATAGTTATGCAGCACAAATGACAATATAATCAATTCCATATTGAAATAGAGAATCGAGTCACTTATATTGCCTGGAGATTATGAGACAGCTGCGTAACTATCTGGGGGTGTCCATATGTGAAACTGCCCCAGAAAAGCAGTAAATATCAAATATAGTTTGTCTTAGATTTATTATAGTACAGAGAAACCCGGATATAAGAGATATTTTTCTCTGGTCCCAAATTAGAGCCTGTGTTAGTGTATATATAATAGACCAAACCCGGATATAAGAGACTTCTACTCCGGTCCCGTCAACTCTTATATCCAGGTTACACTGTAGTTCACTTTGTATATTTTTTATATTTTACATTTTGTAGCATTCTTGCTTTTATTATTATACAAGTGAGGTCAACACTGAGTGGCAACAGTGTTTTGTGTTTGAACACAATCTTCAGGCCTGAACTTTGCACGAAACAGCTTGCCACCACTTTTATATTTACATATGTTCTATGCCCGATATTTTTGACCATAAATATAGTATAGGTTAAAACTAATGTCTGTATTCATTTAAACATGTCTGATTAAACAATTTAGACATGTGTTTATTTATTTTCAATAAAATCCTTTCATAATCACATAAGCTTTCTTGTTTCATAATTAAAGACAGCAAGAAAGGTACTGTGGTTATATTTATTCAGTTTTATTTCTGACAAGTACTTTTGATGGCTAAGACAAATAATTGTGTCTCTTTTACAACAGAAAATGTTTAACCCATTAACTGCCAAATTTTTTTAATACGCATTTTTGGCCCAGACAGGTGTCTTAGGAGTTTATTTATTCCTTATGTTTAATTTCAGTAGTTACCATTGTCATTTGTATAGAAACTAGAACATCAAATATATGTGTATAAAACATCAAAAAATAATATTGATTAGAAATAATAAAAAAATACTTTTCAAAATAGTCATTTTTCTACTCGTGAAATGTAAAGTTACAACAGAAAGTGTCTTCTTACGGCTAATAATAAAAACTTTAAAGGCTAAGTGTTGTAAAATATACCTCTGCAAATGCGATGTATGTAAGCAATTCAATGTAAATACAAGGAATAACATGTAGTGAATTTAATTTTAACAGATCCCCTAATGGGGCTCATGGCAGGTAATGGGTTAAAAATCAGCATTTGAGTGTCACACACAATATATATATTGCTAACCGGATGCTTCTCTGTGGCCGAACGGTTAAGGCACGTCACGCGAAATGACGGTTCTGTATAGGATACAGGTTCGATTCCTGTCAGAGAATGAAAATTTTCTATGAAAATTTCTCGGACATTCAGGCCGGTAAATGTTATTTAATACTGTTTATTATTAAACAGAGCATTTGCTTAAATACTTGTATCTATAAAAAGAATGTTAAACATATCATAAATGTCTCATATATATATATATATAAAAACATGTCCACTAAATAGAGGTATTAAGAAAAAACTTAATTTTAGCAGCTGTGTATCTTGCTACAAAATGAAAACCCAAAATATAACGTACCATTTCTTTATGGTACGTTATATTTTTAATTGTGCACATGATCTTCATAGATTTTCCTGATTTTGGTGTAGACCAAATGAGTTGTTTACATACAAGTAATTTCCTGGTTTTATTGAATTTATCAGCTCTTCCCACTGCTATGTTCCAAGATATCACCTTAGGCAAAAGAAGAGGCAATAGGGAAAAATTTGCTGAGTGGACTGGAAGATATTGTGGTTGCTTGCCAATGTGTCTATGGAGAGAATTAGTCAGGTGCGTAGCTATGCAGTGACCCTATGACCACACCTGGTCATAGAACTGACAATAATGTTGAAGTTAAGGACCAATTATTGACTTGAGTGTACTTCTGAAAAGATACAGTAATTGTTCCGAGGAGCTGCTTTCGCTTGTCCCTAGGCCTCGTAAATTTAAACGCCCCACGAGGCTGGCATCCCGCTTCCACCCCTACACCGTGGAAACTGTTAGATGTAGACGTCTCTTCTACTCCAATAGCTTCATGTCTCGCACATCTCGCATATGGAACTCCCTTCCCTATTACTGTTTCCCTGACAAATATAATCTCCAACGGTTTAAGTGTAGCATCAATCAACATCTCCAGTTGCCTTGATCTATCCACTTCCCTTCTCCACATCCTTTCATTTTTCATTCCTATCTGCTCTCGCTCCAAATCTTCTGTAACCCCCTTGCCTTGATCGACCCACTGTCTTTCTCTTTCTCCACATCCTCTCCTTTACCACTCCTATCTGCTCTTCCTCCAACCCTTCTTTAACCCCTTGCGTGATAGTGGCCTCCAGCCTTGCTTGGGGTGATACGCTTAAAAAAAAAAAAAAAAAAAAAAAAATATATTCACCTGACCTCAGTCCCAATAAAAATCTTAGACATATCATGGAAGAGAATGCTGAAAATTGCCTCTTGGATTTACCCAAAGAATCGCCATATACTCAACAATATGTGGTACTGGTAACTGGCTCCTGAATCAATAAGATGTGCATACACACATTTTATATATGATAAAAATATAGATTTAAGGTATGCTATATTTATGGCTAAAAGTATTCAATATCAGGGATAGAACATATGTAAATATATATTTTTTTTTCTTTTCTTCTTCAGGCCTGAAGATTGTGTTCAAGTAGGAAACAGACGGTTGCCACTTGGTGTTGACAGTTTTTGTTCAATTATATAAATCTCATTATCTATAATAAAAACTTTACAAAAACACAATGCAAAAATGTATAAAAATGCAATATATAAAAAAACCTATATTTAACTTTCTTTTGTGACTTGCATGAAACTGCAAGTCACAAAAGTGTGTGTTGGGGGGGGGGGGCAGTAAATCATCAGGCAGTTGAAAGACAGGAAACTCAATTCTAAAATTGGTAAGTTTCTCCACATTAATTTTAATTATATATATATATATATATATATATATATATATATATATTGTTGGTTTAAACTGACATCTTGGTTTATTATTACTTTTCCATTTATCAAATAAGGTATTGCATGTTGGAATCAATTGTGGATAAACTGAAGTTTTCAACCATCTTCATCATTATCAAGAACTGAAGGTTCGTACTGTAACAAGATTTTATTGGCTATACCGCAGCAGGTTTTGAAATGCTTGAATTTAAATCCGATTTAAATATATGCATATAAGTGGTCATATTTGAAATAGTTACGTGGAGCTAAACAACAGAAAAGTAAGTATCTGCCGAAATATGTATATATATTTTCTAAGCATATGGAATATTTTATACCTACTTTAAATTATTGTCTCCTGTGAAAAATATGTTGTATTTAATGTTGCCTGTCTCTTTTGGATAATAATAGCTTGTATTTCGGCCTTTCATTGCAGTGGATTTTGTATAGTATTTTGGTATTATCTACTAATATTTGTCAGGTCACAGGTATGGGCAAATAGTGAAACCACAAACAAAAATGAAACTATGAAAACATAATAGATCTTTATAGTAAAATGACCAGAAATTTAATAAAACTAAGAACAATACATTTTATAGAAAACTGACTAACAATACATTTTATTTGTAGTTGAAGGTATACAATTATATTTAAAACATTCAGTTGAAGCCATAAAATTGTTCAAAATGTTTAGATGGTAGAAAAGATTTTAAATTGTCTTAAGTCTGTCAAAACAGCCTCTTAAAGAGAAACGGAAGAAAAAAAAAAAAAAAAAAAAAAGAGAAAACAATCTGATGAAAGAACTTCCTTCATTAATAATAATTTTGTCAAAACAACAAAACAAAAACACAACAAAACAAAAACAAACCAATAACCCCCCACCCAAACCTAAGTGTTTTCTTTGTTCTATCTGATCATAGAAACTTGTAAACTGAGCTTACACTTGTATTCTGATTGCTTTTGTACCTGTAAGCAGTGGTAGTGTCTCAGCAAGAAATCACATATTCCTGTAGATTTGTTAGCATCTATTGCAGTGCTGGGAAATTTTAAGATCAACAAAGGGATTGAATCTTGTTCTAAGTATAAATTCCATTCATAAATCTTAACTATCTTTCTTGGACGACATCCAAATTAAACACACTTGGTCAGAACAAAAATAAACAGTTAAAAAGGTGATAAGCTAGTAAATTTTGTTGTAATTGATAAGGAACTGAAAGCTGAAAGCTGAAAGTTTAAAACAACAAATTAAATTCAATAATTTATGTTACTTATATTCAGATTATTGTCCTCAACTTTGTTATCCCAACATCTTAACCATTGTGCCCCCCAGGAGTATATCAACCTGGATAACCTACAGGGAATTCTGAACTGAACCCTTTCATTTTATTTTATTTTTTTTTAAAAGAATTTATATCTGAATTTCTGAGGTGAGGAATTATCATTATTTACACTATTTATATTTGGATTATTGTTTTTTTTTTTTTGTTTTTTTAAAAAAAAAAAAAAAAAAAAAAAAAAAAAAAAAATCACAATATTTAGAACGCTGTGGTCTCCGGCATTTATCGGGTGAATATTGATCTGGGTAACCTACAGGGAATTCTGAAATAAACCCTTTATTTAATTGACAGGGGGTAGACTGCTCTTGTTCCACTGCCCTTGTCTAGGAATATTTCCCAGCAGTGGAGACTTCAGGGGTTATTGGCCCTCGTTCGATGGTGTTCCTTCGGAGGATTGGTGCGATTGTGTCTCGATTAAGGAACGAGCCTCGCGAAACGGAGTGGCTCTTGCAGCGTGTCTCACTGGCGACGGTTCGAGGTAATGCTTTCTCCATCATAGCGGCTGGCAGAGGATAGAAAAAATTGTTTATAGTTACGTTGTTCTGGAATTGTCATCATTGGCTGACTGAACTTGCTTTGCTTCAATTATTGTTTCCCTTAGATCGAGCTTACCATTTCTTTTTATACTATAATGTATTTCAGTGTTATCCAATAAATATCTTTTTGTTTTGTTAAAAAAAAAAAAAAAAAAAAAAAAAAATTTCCTAGTTATTTTTAATACTGCTCAGTGGAATGAGAACAGTCTCGCTCTGTAGATTAAATAAAGGGTTCAGTTCAGAATTCCCTGTAGGTTACCTGAATTGATATACAGCTGAGGAAGGATGGATATCATCGCGGGCAAATTGTTGGGATAAAAGATGAGGGCAATAGCCTGAATATAAATAATAATTCCTCATCCTAGAAATTCTGATGTAAATTCAATAAATTCTTATAAAAAATTAAAAAGCTGATATATCAAGTTGCCATATTTCAATTTTTTTTTTTTTAGAATTCCATGAGTAAAACTTGAAATGAACTATCATTTTGCCCCATCACATTCCTTGGTCAGTCTAGTTTTAGTCTAAATTACAATTAAGTGAAGAAAATCTCTTGTGCACCACATTTTGGACAAACTAAAGTGATGTTTACATGCTCACGAAGGGCAGGGGAGTTATGAAAATTTTAAACTTTAAATTAAATTCTTTTTATTTGTTAATGTGTTATATATATATATATAGCATAATGAGAAGCCACGTATACTTTCTTAATATTTATATAATATAAAAAAAACAACTGAAAAGTTGCAAATTAAAAAATTGAATGTTTTTTGTGAAAGTATTTGTATATATATATATATATATATATATATATGATATTTCAGATCGACCCTGATCTTTCATCAGAAATGACTGTTTTCAGAAGTTTGTTTACAAGTAACGTCCGTCACGTGATATGGAATGCAACAGTGTTTGAATATTTCTAACATAAATCTAACTGTAATAATATTTTAGATGTTTAAAAAAATTTTTTTTTTATATATATCTAAAAAAAAAAAATTGTGTGTTTAACTATTGAAATATTTATAAAGATTTAAAATACCCAAGTCTTTACTTGTAAATAAACTTTTAAAAGCAGTCATTTCTGATGAAAGATCGGGGTCGATCTGAAATATCAAATTATATATATATATATATATATATATATATATATATATAAATAAATAGATACTTTCACAAAAAAAATATAGATAGATAGATAGATACTTTCACAAAAAAAATATAGATAGATAGATAGATACTTTCACAAAAAAAATATAGATAGATAGATAGATACTTTCACAAAAAAAATATAGATAGATAGATAGATACTTTCACAAAAAAAATATAGATAGATAGATAGATACTTTCACAAAAAAAATATAGATAGATAGATAGATACTTTCACAAAAAAAATATAGATAGATAGATAGATACTTTCACAAAAAAAATATAGATAGATAGATAGATACTTTCACAAAAAAAATATAGATAGATAGATAGATACTTTCACAAAAAAAATATAGATAGATAGATAGATACTTTCACAAAAAAAATATAGATAGATAGATAGATACTTTCACAAAAAAAATATAGATAGATAGATAGATACTTTCACAAAAAAAATATAGATAGATAGATAGATACTTTCACAAAAAAAATATAGATAGATAGATAGATACTTTCACAAAAAAAATATAGATAGATAGATAGATACTTTCACAAAAAAAATATAGATAGATAGATAGATACTTTCACAAAAAAAATATAGATAGATAGATAGATACTTTCACAAAAAAAATATAGATAGATAGATAGATACTTTCACAAAAAAAATATAGATAGATAGATACTTTCACAAAAAAAATATAGATAGATAGATAGATACTTTCACAAAAAAAATATAGATAGATAGATAGATACTTTCACAAAAAAAATATAGATAGATAGATAGATACTTTCACAAAAAAAATATAGATAGATAGATAGATACTTTCACAAAAAAAATATAGATAGATAGATACTTTCACAAAAAAAATATAGATAGATAGATACTTTCACAAAAAAAATATAGATAGATAGATACTTTCACAAAAAAAATATAGATAGATAGATACTTTCACAAAAAAAATATAGATAGATAGATACTTTCACAAAAAAAATATAGATAGATAGATACTTTCACAAAAAAAATATAGATAGATAGATACTTTCACAAAAAAAATATAGATAGATAGATACTTTCACAAAAAAAATATAGATAGATAGATACTTTCACAAAAAAAATATAGATAGATAGATACTTTCACAAAAAAAATATAGATAGATAGATACTTTCACAAAAAAAATATAGATAGATAGATACTTTCACAAAAAAAATATAGATAGATAGATACTTTCACAAAAAAAATATAGATAGATAGATACTTTCACAAAAAAAATATAGATAGATAGATACTTTCACAAAAAAAATATAGATAGATAGATACTTTCACAAAAAAATATAGATAGATAGATACTTTCACAAAAAAAATATAGATAGATAGATACTTTCACAAAAAAAATATAGATAGATAGATACTTTCACAAAAAAAATATAGATAGATAGATACTTTCACAAAAAAAATATAGATAGATAGATACTTTCACAAAAAAAATATAGATAGATAGATACTTTCACAAAAAAAATATAGATAGATAGATAGATAAAGCCAATTACATTTACCTTTTTTTCATTTTGTTTTTGTAACTCGTTATAAGTATCCCACATTGTGAGGTTAGGAGATCTACCAAGAAAGGTAGAATGTTGTAAGAACCTAGATGCAAATTTAATGTGCATGATCTCGCAATTAAAGCATTTTCTGTACCCTATCATCTTTGTAAATTGCATTTCTATTAATCAAAGTAGAATTTTATAAAAATTTATATAATCATTTCCTTCAATTTTAGTAGATACCCGTATTTAAAGACACTATTCTTGTTTTAAACAGTATTTTGTCTACTGGCCAGCACACAAGAAAACATGCTATATATAAAACCGCAAGGATGCCAACTCAAACACTTGCACTAAATATGTTTATAGTAAAAAATAATTTGGAGTTTTAAAAAAATTCTCGTAATGGCTTAAAGTTATATAAACATTTTTTCTTTACTTTTTTAAAGTTATTTTACCCTAAGTCAGGCGATAATGCTACTAAGATGCAAGGGTTACTGGGTGTGAAAGAGAAGACATTAATGAAAGAGAATGAAGAATGAAAGATCAGGATTCAGGAAGACAGAATATTGCAATTGGTGTTGCATTTAAATTTTTGCAGATTGTAGATGGCAGGGAAGCATGAAACAGAGTTTCACAAGCGAGAAAAGAATCTTTTAGAGTAGAACAGACAGTTCTATCCCACTATTTCAACAGTAAAACAATGAGACCTTATTGCCATTCTAGTAGTATGCTTAAATTTATGCAATCAAGGTACCCAGAAGGAGAGCTCATTAGAACAATCACCATGAAAATTGTTACAGAAAATATATATATATATATATATATAAAAGAGAGAGAGAGAGAGAAAAAAAAAAGTTACAGTACAATAAAATAATAAAAGAAAAACATGGCAGAACACACGAATGTATACAACACGGCGGTCGACTCAGAAATGATTCCGTTCAGGTTAACTCAGTTCGGCAATGTTGTTCGAGAAATGAAATTTTGTTTGATAACAGGCATTTTCATCTCAAATTTTCTGTTCAAAAACCGATTTGTTCGACATGCAAGACGTTCAAGAACTGAGGTTGCTCTGTACTTGATTTTAATGTACGAGGGTCATTCAAGGTGAATTTTTCGGTATAAGGACTTCTAATACAGATAGAAGCTTACTCTTATTTTTTTTGTTTTACTTTTTCACATGGATTTAATTTCTTTTGCAGATTAAAAAAAAAAAACAAAAAAAAAATAAACAGTTTTGCTGATTAACAAAGATGGCCGACCAAGAAGCATGCTCCAGGATTGAACAGCGGTCAGTTATCAAGTTTTTGGTTCCTGAAGGGTGCAAAGCAGTTGAAATTCATAGGAGAATGTCAACTGTGTATGGTGCCACATGTTTCAGCCAAAAAAATGTCTACAAGTGGGCTAAATTGTTTAAAGAAGGACGGAGCAGTGTTGAGGATGAAGACAGGCCTGGGAGGCCTACAGAAGTGAGGACTCCTGAGGTGATCGAATCAGTCAATGACCTCATTCTGTGACAGAATGGTGACAGTGGATGACATTGCAAGGACTTTGAGCTTATCTGTTGGGACAAACGCAGGGGTCATCAGTCAGAAGGAGTCATCTTGCATCATGACAACGCAAGGCCTCACACAGCAGCCCAGACGGTGCAGACCATCAACGAGCTGGGCTGGGAACTGCTCCCTCATCCCCCTTACAGCCCAGACCTTGCCCCTTCAGACTTTCACCTGTTTGGTCCCTTGAAAGCGTTCAAGAGAGGCACGAAGTTTAAAAGTGACGATGAAGTCAAAAGTGTTGTGAGCGACTGGCGAAGATATCAGTCCAAAGATTTTTACGCTGAGGGAATATGGAAGCTTGTGCACAGATGGGAAAAGTGTGTGACAGTGCTGGGAGACTACGTTGAGAAAAAAAAAAAAAAAAGTAAGCTTCTATCTGTATTAGAAGTCCTTATACCGAAAAATTCACCTTATTTATTGAATGACCCTCGTATTTGATCAATGAAGAAACTTTGTGTTAAGTGAATCCGATTTTAATTAATGGCAAAATGTATGGGTGAAATAAAGAAATCTCAAATGTTTGACAACTACTTTACAAGGCACGGCAATTCCCAGAATGGACCATGAAAGCTATGGAGGGCTATTCTCCATAGATTCACAAGGTGGGGATACTTTGAAGGTGGGGATAGTAACCAATAAGCAAATGTTTCTTTTACAAGGCCATTGAGAGAAATTAAATTGTCAAGATGTTTCTCATTTCCAAATCCTGTTAGAATCTACTGCACCATTTCCCTATTCAATTCTTCTGCCATCAATCACAAACTTAATCTGATCCAAGCACACCAACGTTCACACGGTCCACATTTGCCTCTGTTCTTGTATATTTGGCTGCCCATTTCATGCACCATTATTCACATCTCACTCTTCCTTGAACCATCCGTGCCACTCAAAAACATCTAATTTCTTCATAGGACATTCATCACAAGTTATCTATAACTCTCAAAATATGTGTGTGTGAGATCAGATGTTTATTCATCTCCAGAGTTTTCATCCGATTTCAACAAAAATTTTTTTTTGTTTGATAATTCTTCAGTGCCGATTTCGAGTCCAAATTGTTGGCGACAATGGCTCTCCACTACTTCCTGTCCATTATAACTCTCAATGTTTTACTATTTACTGTCTGTTCTTGGATATATATCTTTTATAAAAGCTTTAATAAAAAGAAATAGTTCAAATTATTACAATAATATTATTATACAGTTCCCTTTTCAGGGCCCACCATTCAAATTGTTACCCCCCCCCCCCATTTGGGGATATGCTTCAGTTGTCCATCTGGGGATATGCTTCAGTTGTCCATCTGGGGATATGCTTCAGTTGTACCCAAATGTCACTAATATTGATTTTTGGGTGGGCTGATTTTAAATTTAAATTGCTCCAATTGAATGGCAAAAATTCCCAGTAATGAAAGACCCAGTCAAAGACAGGCATATTAAAAACTAGCAGTATAAACTAACATTTTACAAGCACTTCTATCGGTCTTCATGCAAATTTTTATGTTCATCCATTGCACCAGATTACTTTCACTCATTTTTCTGCCAACAGAAAAACAGGAGCACACATGGCTTCCTACTGCTCAGCAACGGACAACTCCTCAGGGTTGCATGTCAAGAAAGTCAAGTTAGAACATCTTTGGACATGCTCAAGTACAAATGTTTGCCCAACTCATTACCGCAGTGACATGCTGGGGTCATTCTGAGAATTAAATTGTCATAAATCACAAAAACTTAAAGATTCAAGAGATTTCTTGTTTGTGTAGAAGGAAAGTAACAGTCACTTAAACAGGATTCTATCTCTTTAACAAAACAGGCATTCATAAAAATTGTTGAATTAATTCCTAGTACCCATCAAAAATGAGATTATTTGTCTAAGGATTGGTATTTCTGATGTGTGTCTGTAAAAAGTGTGTGCATCTCATTCTCACACACAATGTAAGCATACATATGCACACACTAAGTTTTATAAATATCGATATATGGATGGGTATACCAATCCAAAGCAAAGAAACAATTTTATTCAAAAATAATTTCTCTACTTCTTTGTTAATGCAAATACTGACAAAAATAAAAGATAAATGAAATCACAAATTTAAAGCTTTATTTAAAATTAAAAAATGCTTTCAAAGCCAATAATTTTTTTTTTTTTTTTTTTACTTGTCAGTTTCCTCGTAAAATATCTGCGTCCTGGGTAAGACGATAAACTACGTCCAACAGCAAGGCCTCTGATAATTTTTTTGAAAAAAATAATGTTGCTAGCTGTACGTTTTTGAAAAAGTAATATTACCAGCTATACATTTTTGAGGAAAAAATATTAACAGAAATAGATTTTTGACAAAACAAAAACCAAACCTAAAATATCTCCTGCTTGATGGATTGATTCATTTTCTATGGCTTAACCCTTTGCAGGTTATTTAAAGCCAAAAAATATTTTTAGATTGTAAGAATCTTTTTGGGGAGATAATTAGTAAAACTTTTATCACTAAACCATTAACACTTAGTTTTTTTTTTGGGGGGGGAGACACAGAGAGAGACACAGAGAGAGAGAGAGAGACACACACACACACACACACACACACACAGAGGGATTCATACCTTTCCCCAAGGGTATTTGCGCATAAATGCATATAATGAACCCAACTGGAATTGGAACTTGGCTCTCTGATTAACAATTCCAAGCCATAATCCACTGCATCACCAACACATTAAAGAATACAGCACCTGGTGTTCCCAAGTGGTTAACCATCTTGGTACTGACCAGGCTTGATGTTGCTTAACTTTGGTGAAGGTATGAGAATGGATGTTTAAACAGGATGTGGCTGTAAGTCAGTTTACATAGGTTCATGTTTATCACATTTTTATCTCTAATAGGAGCCAACATAATTAGAAATATATTTGGGACCCTACTTCCTAACAGATTATTAATGCTCACTAAATTTTCAATGGCATACAACATGTCCGCTTTCAAAATTTGGGTGTAATGACCAAAATGTTCCATTATTTTGAAGATCAAAATTTCTGGAGCAAATTGACAAACCTTTTCTTCCTTGAAGTCCTTGGGTCACATTCTTCTATGTGACATCTCCCTTCAAGATGTTGGCTCTCTACGATTTGCTATCCTTTATAATTTTCATCTTTCTGCCATCTCTCCCAAAAGTTTCAAATTTTCCAAGCCCTCTTTCCTCATTATGTGAAACAGAAATTTCAACTATCTCTTTCTGATGTTAAGAATAAGTGTCCTTTTTGTTGTCATTTTCTCTAGAACTTTGTTGTTGCTCACATATTCGGTCCATGGTATTCTCAGTGTACTTATGTCAAACCACATTTCTGTTGTTTCAAGACTCTTCTTCATCTGTAAGGAGATTGTCTAGCATTCACTAGCACAGAGGAGGATTGATACTACATAATAGTTCAGTACTCTTTTCTTTGTTTCTAATGATATTTTTCTGTTTCTTAATACTTTGCTCAGCTTTTCAAAAGCATCTTTCATTATCAAAATGCACCTTAGGATTTCCATGCTGCACTTTGTCCTGTTACGCTTCCCAGATACCTAACTTGTACCCGTTTAATTTCAGTATCTCCAGTTTGCATGTTGGGCTGTTCGTTTTGCTAACAACCATGAAGTCAGTCTTTTCATAATGTATGTTTAGTCCTTTCTTCTCACTTTCCTTCATTGCCTTCTGTAGGAGTTCTTATAGGTTCCTTTCTGTGTCTGCTATCAACACAAATTTCCACTGGAGTATAGAATTTTTATGAGACTATACCAGGGCCTCAGCTGTCATCACCATCTGCAAATTGTAATACTATGATAGGGACACTCACATAGAAATAAAATGTCACCTTCCCCTCTATCAAGTGTTTCGTAGTCAGTGAATCAAGTATTTGAAGTCAGGTCTTCTAAGCAGATCAAAACAGAACAGGTTTGGTTTGGTTTGGTTTGGTTTACGGCATATCAACCTCAATGGTTATTTAATGCTGACAATTTTTATTGCTGATAATATTTTTCAAAGTATTTCCGGTATTAAAACCTATTTTTACACTTTCATAGTGTTTCGACTCAACTTTGTGGGGGGGGGGTAACTATTTACCCATAGCTGGGACCCTACCAGGTGCTACCACCCTGGGTCAGGGTGGACCTGAGAACACCAGCAATCAAGAGGTGGTTTCATGCTCCTCAAAAGCTCCTGATTAGAGGCCTTGCTGTTGGACATGATGCTAAAACGGAACAAACAAATAACTAAATTAAAACTTTTTGGGGTCAAGTAACAAAACTGGACAATGAGAATTTCCATCCACAGGTCTATATTAACACAGTTGAAAGTAGTCAGTCCTGGTCTCAGTGGGAAAAGACTTCCCTTGGGTATTTCTGATGCCAACCATTAGTGTTGCTAACTACATGTCATGATGTAGAGTTGCACAGAAAGTTGGTAGGAGAGTTGAAGAAAGGAACTAATGTGTTAGCCTGACAAGTTGTCCAAAGTATCACCTACCTAGCCAAGCCTTGAATAAATACCTAAATAAATTGAAAACAGGCTCCATATCTTCATTTCTCACCACAGCATTTGTTTTAATTTTGCATTTCCTTGTGAACATGCAGTGGGCCTTTTCCCAGTTTTCAGTGCCCACCAACACATGAGATTGGGAAGACAACACAAGATTTTTGTGTGTCTGACCAGTGGAAAACAGAGAGGGACCTGTTGTATAATTACACCAGAGTAAGAAGATCCAAAACATTCAAAGAAATTCTTCAGAAGTATATTTCTTCATAGGCACCACCATTTTTAACTATTAAGGTGTTGCCTAAATCACTTCATAAAAAAACTTGAGCTGGCTACAAAGTCAAGATAAACAAGTTATACTATTTTCAGTTCAACATGGGTAGGTACAGAACCTATTAATATGTGACATCTTATTGACAAAATATCTTGTCAGCTGCCTTAGGTCAAAGAAATCAGGAGCCATCCTGCTAACCACTGCAATACAAAGATTATTTATTAAATCTCATCAACTGGTTTGAGAGGGTTAAATATAAAATTTGTAAAAAGATTAGTTTACGTCAGCATATAAAGGCTGAAATAAGAATCAGTAGAATTTACTGACCCATATGCGTCCAAGAAATAAAAAAAAATGTGTTTATTATGACTTCAGTCCCCTCCCTGCTATTCCCCAGCACCTGAAGTAACCTATCAAGTGTAGAAACATTTCCAAAATGTCAATCAAGCTTTGTTCAGTTTTGTGTTTCTGAAATTGGTATATTTAAGGTATTTGGAAAAAAAATAAATAAAAATAAAAATCTTGCCAGACAACTTTTCCCTTCACATGATATTTATAAAATGGAGTCTAGTTTGGCACAAGTCTTGCTAACCATTACCCTCATGTTAAGGCACCCAATCAAAACATTGCTATGACAGTCAGAACAGGAAAATTTACTGCTGTTTTGGCATAAAAGGCCTCTTCTCTCATTTGTTGGAAGAGGTTTCTGTACATTATTGAAAAGACTGCCGTTAAAATGACAGGGTTTTATGTGAGGGGGAAAAAACAAAATGAAATTACCATACATATATATATATATATATATATAAAAACACAACACCACCACCAGATGCATTATTTTGAAGACAGATATTTTTATATTGTTTTATGAGGGAATACTGGAAAGTATTCTGCCTAACGAAAAAGTCATGAAAAAAAGTTTCATAAAGACGGTAGTGTGTGTGTGATCCACAGACAGATTGTTTCATTGTATCACAGCTCATGCAATTGCTTCAAGCCGGAGATTATATATATATATATATATTGTGTGTATTTAGGCAGCATTTTTTCATTAATACATGTTTCATTAAATAATATAGATAAGCGTTGTCTATATATTTTATGTAAGTTTTTTTCATATAGTCTGATAATCTTAATAACATTATCATTAAATAATGAAAGAAAATCACAATAGTGATACATACTTTTTTTTATTTAATCCAATCTAAGCTTTCAGCTTACATAAGCCATTATCAAAGATGACAATTACACAATATATTTATGCAATACACGAACAAGAAATTGATGATAGTCTTATTTGTTTACATGGATGATTTCCAAGCAACGATAAACACGTGCATATAAAACGCTGAAAGCGAAAATCGCACGACAGCTCATGACGTCACACATGACCACGAGAGAGTGAATCCGATGAGTATTGAGTATGGAAAGCCGTTGGTATGAACCAATGACTTCTGTTACTAATTATAGGCATTATTTATATATATATCTGGTTGGGGAATAAGTTACGAGTGGTTCTTTTTTGAAAAAATCTTTCGGAAGCCAAACATTTGGTGAATGTTTTAGAACAACAAATTCTTTTTGTTCTAACATTTACATGTATGTATGATTTTTGCTAATTTCATTACTTTTTGGTTCTATTTCAGACCGACCCCTCAAATGGAATGTCAAGTAAACAAAAACTGCTCATTTTCAGCACCTTTTGTTTTTTGCGTATAATCAAGGAGTTAACGGAGCCAAAGCAGCGCTTGAGGTTTGTGATGTCTATGGAGATGGCGCAATGCCCCAATGTTGTTTTTTTGTTTCAAAAACTGAAATTTTGAGCTAGAGGATGAGGAGCACCCCGGTCAACCAGTTAAGTTTGAAGAGAGATTAAACCAGTTTTCACATGAGAATCTACGTCAGACGACCAGAGAATTGATAGAACAGATGAAATGCAATTAAAAAATTGTGGTAAATCCCCTTCATTCAATGGGGGGAGGTTCAGTAACTTGGTTCATGGGTGCCACACGAGTTGAATGACCACAAGAATCAGCAAACAACAATTGCAGCCAGTTTTCTGGCTCGGCATTGCTCAACATACGGTCATAAACAGTGTTTCCGTTATCTCAGTGTCACTGGCAATGAAAAATGGTATCTTTACATCAATATGAAGCAGCATAAGGAATGGTTCAGCCCCAATAAGCAAGCAACACCTCGAGCAAAACAAGACCTTCATCCTCGAAGGACCATGTTGCATGCATGGTGGGACTGGGAAGGTATAATTCATTATGAATTGCTCGATGGAAACCAAATGGTAAATGCCAAGCTTTACATTCAACAACTGCATTGTCTCTGAAGCAATTCAGCAAAAAAGACCAAACTGGTGACAGTGTTCTTCAACACGACACCTGTCCTCACATCACCAACATAACCAAAACCGTTATTCAAGAATTAGGTTGGGAAGTGTTGCTTCATCCTCCATACTCACCAGACTTGGCACCATCAGATTTTCATTTTTTTTTAAATCTCTTTTCAATGCCCTACATGGTGTAATGTTCAATACTGATGTTGAATTGATTAGACAAATTTTTCAGCTCAAAACCAGATTTTTATCATCAAGGAATAGAAAAACTTTGACCAATGGGAAAAGTTATCAACAGCAATGGAGATTATATTGTTGACTAATTTTATGTAATTTAACATTGTAAGACCATGACAATAAAACATTTTGAAAAAGGCTCCAGACTTTTTCTCCAACCATATATTACACACAGTCTGATCAAGTAGTATAGAGACTGGTGCTATAAAAATAAAATTACAACACATAACAATTTGGTATTTAATCTTCTTTGACATCCATTGATGGGAACATTTCTGGAACACCTTTTTTTTTGGGGGGGGGGGGTAGCAAGTAGCTACCTCATCGCATCCTCTTGGATTTCCACAACATCTTGAAATCTTCCTTTCAAGAGAGATTTGATTTTTGAAGAGGGAAAATCGCAAGGAGTGAGATCTGGAGAATATTGTACCTCACCAAAAACTGTTGCACAAGCCATGCTCACTGATGGAACCTCTGTGATGTGATGACCATACTCTACAAACTTTCCTTCCAAGCACTGCTATAAACAACAGGTGTGATCAAAAACATAATTTTGTGTGCATGTGAAACAAAGTTCAAAGTTAATCTGTGCCAAGCGGTCCCCCCCCCCCGACATGTTTTAGCTCAATTACTGTAGCGTGACCCCCCCCCCCCAATACTTTTTGATTATACCTCATATTGTTCTTTAGGAATTCGTCAGATTTAAGTAATGTTTGAACCATGATAACTTCTGACAAAAGTGATATTTACATTGATTGAACTAGATATGTGCAAGAAGATGAAAATTCCAGCATATCCTCTTCGTGTGCAGTTACATAGACGTAAACCACTTTAGTCTTAAAAGGATGAAATGCTTCAGAAAAAATATATTTTTCCCCCCCCACTTTGTCATTGATTTTTCCCAACACGTGTGTGTGTGTGATTTGCTTTTTAAAGCTTATGAATCATTTTTGCAGGTTATTTAAAGCCAGAAAATTTTGAGATTCTAAGAATTTTGGGGGGTGAGATAATGATTTACTGATACAAGTCTTACTAATTAACCCATAGCTAGGACAGGGGAGGTAGATTTGTTCCTTTCCCAAGAGTCACCCATGTAGGTAATGACCAAGTTTGGTGAATTCAAAACCATCAAAAAGGAAACCACTATCTTTCCCAAGAAGTCATGACAATTCACACATAATTAAGGAAAGGAAATTGTTGAGAGCCATGATCACCTACATTCTGAAGGAATGTGGCATAGATGTTGCTAACAGATGTGTGTGTGTGTGTGTGTGTGTGTGTGTGATTTAAGAGGTATCAAGACTATTTGTTTGTTACAGATATTTAGTCCATAACTCATCTTCGAGAAATTCAGTTAACAGTATAGAATGCCATGATTTTCGTTATGATAGGTTTCTTTTGATATTTTTACGGTAATGATTTAAAAAGCAGATTTCTCTTAGGTTATAAGAGAATATGCAATGACAGACTTAATTTTAGAGATTTAAATCCTAGATTACACATGCAGGAATTCTAATTAATGCAATTCCAATAATTACTATTATAGTCATTTTTTTTTTGTTTGATAAAGCAGATCAACTTATTACTTATTGTTCCTTTCCCAAGAGTCACTATTCATTTTAGATGTTATAATAGTGTGCGTGTGTGTTTTATAATATGTTATAACAGCATGTATAAGAATCTGAGGCATTATTTTGAACTGGTCTCAAAGTCAGAGTGACCTTCAGAATTCAGAAGTGGAAGAGAGTAAAATGATATCTGATTATACATTTAGAAAAATATTGTTTAAGCCTTTTAAGGGTGGTAACTTGTCCCTTTGAAACTATCAGTTGTTGATGATGATGCTAAGTAGAGGATTGAAGAGAACCCAATTACCAGCAATGGAAAACTATATATAAATGGGTATTTAGGCAGCAAGAATTCTTTCAAACATATTTGGTCGACTCATATAGGTAAGTTCTGTCTATTGATTTAAAAAAAAAAAAAAAAAAAAAAAAAAAAAATTCAACTTTTCAAGTTTGTTTAAACGCAGTCACCTTCAATGACTTGAAATTGGTTCCATCACATGAGAGAAACACCAGAATTAACCAGAAAACAGTTAAATAAACATGCACAAAACACAATCTTTGAAGATCAATGTACCAACATTTAAATGTACTTGAGGTGGGGGAGAAATAAATAAAAATTAATATTAAATCTTTAAAAAAAAAAAAAATTACTCTTTGTTTACTGGGGCAAGGAGTGGCTTGTTAATTTTAATGACTCCAAAACAAAACTTCTCTATTAATCACTTGCCTCCCATCATCATGGTTGATGTAAACCTCCATGAGAGTGACTAATCACACCTCAGACTAACATTCTCAGCTGATATGAAGTGGAAAGACTATATCGAATCCATTGCCAGGTCTGCTGCAAAGAAAGTCGGATCATTGTGTTGTGCAAGACAATTTTTCAAATCTTTCAAATTTGTAAGTTTACCATTAAACCATGTTTTGAATACTGCTGCCACATCTGATCCATTGTTCCTGTTGTATATTTAGAGATTCTTTATAGAATCCAAAGAAGAATCAGCAATATTACTGGTATCTCAGCTTCAATCACTTTCCCACTGCCATAATGTAGCTTCTCTATAGCTGCTCTATAAATACTTTCATAGTAATTGTTCTGATGAACTCTTCTCTATGGTACATGGTACCTAGACTTTATAAATTTAAGCATAGTAGTAGATTGGCAGCATTGTCATTAATTTACAGTTGAATTAACTTGATGTAACGAAGTTCTATGCTAACAGTTTCTTCTCTCCCAATTCTTGTTTGTGGAACACTCTTATGGCTTAATGCTTTCCAGCCAACTTTGATCTTCAAAAATTTAAAGGCAATACCAATCGCTATCTACCATCTTGATCAGTTTTCTATTCTTCTCACTCCCTAATGTTTTTTTTTTTTGTTTTTTCAGGTTCTTCCACCCCTTTGTGTCTTAGTGGCTTCACTGCCTAGCATGGGGTGAGATGATTAAATATATATTTGAAAAGTAGTGTCCACATTAAATGGCAACAGTATTTCATGTTTGAATACAATCTTCAGGTCTGAATATTGCAATAGCCTGGAGATTGTGTCAATCATGAAACAAACTTTCACCACTCGGTGCTGACATCAATGTCCACACTTGTTATATTCACACACACACACACACACACACACACACACACACACACACACACACACACACACACACACACACATTAGCCTGGATATTGATCACATTGTACCCAATAAATATGCCTCAAATAGTCAAACAACTAAGTCCAGTTCCAAGCTGGAGAATGGAAAAAAGAAAATTGGCTTGTCATAACCAGCTACTTTGGTCAGATGGAGCTCTATAGACTCGGAAGGCAGTTCATGTAGGGGAAGAAAACACTGATTTTAAACTGCCATTGTCTTGCAAAACAAAGAAAAGGCTATGGAAGTAAATCAGGACAGAAAACCCTGAGTGGAGCCCTGAAGACAGTTGGCTGTTAACACTAACAACTTTCCAGAAACTCCTGCAGCCAAGCCATCCCCAAATGTTAAATCTAGTCAGTGCATGGCTTCTATATACGATTGCCCAGGCCTGCAAAGGTCACTCCAGTTTCACAACCACAGGACTGGATATATATATATATATATTAGTAGGCATTTATTTACCCACTACTACATGCCCCAATTCAAGAGGCTTATCAGGCAGCAAACAAAAATAAAATCAACAATTAAAGATTTTGCCAAATCATGAAAATGTATACATCATAGTATACTCCAAATTTGCAATAGAGCAGGAAGAGACAGTTGAAATTTTTAGAGCAAACAATGAAGAGAGAGGGCTTGGAAAATTTGATATTCACAGGACATATTGAAGACAAAAAGAGATAGAGGAAAACATATAACCTAGTTAGTGAACTTGAGTAAAATGGATGGTAGAACAAGGTTTAAGAGAGAAAGAAAAAAGAAAAAGGACAAAAGACAAAATTTATTAATGGTTACAAAGGAAAGGAAATTATGAAGAGCAATGATCTTGGCTCTGCAATTAATAATGCTGAGCCATTATCACCAGACCACCTGCACATCTAAGCTTAGAGAACCTGGTATTCCCAAGCAGTCACTCATGTGGGCACTGACCAAGCTAGATGTTGTTTAACTTCAGTTATCATATGGGAACTGGTGTTTTAATGTGATGGGGGCCCATAAACCAGATTAAATAGTTTAGTTTGAAATTCCCTGAAGATTACTCGGATCAGCAGATACATGAAGAAGGCAGGAGGGTACAACAGTTGAAACACTGTGCTTATAAAAACAAAGACGAGGATATTATTCAGAATGTAAATAATGACAACTCCTCATCCCAGAAATTCAGACAAAATACATAAAATAATATTCTCATAATGTGTCAAAGCTAGTGCTCCTTACAAAAGTTTACCCTTTATTCTTGCAGCCATTTCAAAGAGTTTATAACATTTTAAAAACTCATTTTATATATATATATATATATATATATATATATATATATGTGAGAGAAATATATGACTTGATGAACCAGGAAATATATATATTTTCTGGGGAAATAAATTATATTCCTGGAACATTAGGGTTGTCTCTTAACCCTAGAACACTAAGCATCAGTTAAAATTACACCACTACTAACCATGGGTATATCATACCTGATTTTGAAAATATCAAAAAAAAATATTGAACATAAATATCTTTATTTGAAATATTTTACATGCAGGTACTTCAAACTTTGTACTTTGATTTAACATTAATAGGAACTGAAAAAACATTTAGGTAAGAAAATCAGGTACTGAAAATTGTAATTAAAAATAGGAAAATTTGCACTGGGTACTATATACCCATGGTTAGTGTTCTAGGGTTAATTATTTAATTAATATTTGCTCTGGTGTTCCATTGAGCAATCTGGATTACATCCTCTTTGGAATTATCCACACGGATTACCAAACCCTTCATTACCTTACTATATATATCTATATATATATATCTATCTATCTATATATATATTAACCTAACCCTATGTTCAACAATGACCTTTATATAAAAATAAAAAAAAAATTAAAAAAAAATCTATTAATAAATTTTCTATAGCAGCTTAAAATAAGAATACAGTCACTGTGAGAAGTCTCTGGAAGAGAATATTTATTAGAACACTTATTGCAAAAAAGAAATATTTAGAGCTTACTTCCCATTACATGCTGAATAAAAGCAGATTTGTATTGTAACAGAAGAAAATATTTACACAAAGAACAAGAAAAATAAGTTTGCTGATAATTACAGACAATTGAGAGACCTACCTTGAATTCTAAACAAGGACATTCGACTTCTCAGCCTATGGTGATGGTTACTTTCTTTGCTAAACAAAGTTGACAGAATGGCATCAAAGCAGGAAACAGATGTCAGAGGCAAATTCCTTGATTAAATGTCAGACATAGCAAAAATTATCTGACATGCTTACAATAAAGAAAAATACATTAAGACAACAGGGACGGGGGGGGGTATCTTAAACATTATTCACAATACATGCCACAAGAAATAACTGCTTAAACAAAGGGGGGGGGAGAGCAGCAGTGTGAATGACTATAGTAAGGAACATTGGCCCAACAGTATCAAGATTATTTAGCTCCTTAACCAGTTATTCTTTGTACACACCGAGGTGTCAATTGCTATATTTGATTGCATACAAGACCACCTTTCAATTACATTTAATTATTTATGACAGTAGGTCAGGTAAATGGTGCTGGTACTCTACAGTATTGGGGTGAGGTTACACTAAGTACAAGTACTCTACAGTGTCTGGATAAACATTACTCTACCAGATGGGTCAACTTTACACGGTTCAGAAGTTTGAAGGATTTTTTTTTTTAGGAGAGGCAGTTCTAACTGTCCTAGATTGTTGTAATTTTACTATATCATTACTATGCAAAAGGGCAGTGGGTTTGATTAGGTCATACTAGTTCATGTAAAATGGTTATGGACCTGAGGTATTGAGAGACCTAATCCCTAGTGAAAGAGTAGAGATATTAGGAAAAAAAAATATGAGTGTGATTAATTGGACTGGAGTCTGAGGGGAAAAAAAATCTGGTTTAAAAATATTAATTTAAACCTATAAAATACTTATAAAAAGAGGGTCTCATGAGAATTTGAACTCAAATTAAACTAAGATTTAGCATACACCTCAGCCCAACTTTAAGAAAGTTATGACATGACTAATAAGTTAGTCAAAAGTCCATAGGATTTTTGATAACTTTAGGGTTTTTTGGTGTTTTTTTTAAAGCAACCTATCAAGCATATTCATGTTGCTTTCAATGAAGATTTCAGTACTTAGAAATCAAGACCAAAATTGAAAAACACTTTAGGGTATGGCCATTTGCATTATTTAACAGTTTCTTTCTTTGTAATCTTTGTAAGCTAATTAGTCAGGACCATACTGTACTGAAGTCTATATAAACAAAATATGCATGTGCAGAAATCAGGTTTACACAGAGATTGTGACAAAGTCTGCCCATCCATATATTAGAGAAAATTTGCCATAGAAGTCATTCTCTGTTAAAGATGTTAGGATTTCTGTATTTCTTAAACAGAAATGTCTTAGTGCTTCAAGAGCAGAAAAGAAGTGATTGCATGGAAACATTTCCTTAGCTGTTGCAAAAGTTTTAAATTTCACCTATAAATTGTTGATAATTTTTCAACAGCATTGTTTCTTCTGTTGGCAAGTTTATACTTTTTTCACAGTGTTGAAGAGACAGTACAATTAAGTCTCGGCCAGATAAACAAGAACCATGGCCTATCAGAGTTGGATAAAAGTCTGTGTTGAATATTCATTTCTAGCAGGTACACAACAAATGAAATTCACTGGAGACACAAATTCTGGTGAAGGAAATGATTCAGTGAAATTTATTGCACTGAATGCAAGCCACTTTCACCCTGTTACTTTTGTTTGTTCTCCAAATGAATGAGGTTGTGACAAGACTCACAGACATCTTCACTTTGTGAAGACCCCAAGGAAGTTATCCAAGGTGGCTAGAGTGCTACAATAAGTGCATTGGAGTCGGAGAATCCTACCTTGAAGGAGATTAGAAATTTGTACTTCTTTGAAATAAATAAAAGTCTTTACTGAAAAAGTCTCAAATCTTCTGGAATTCAAGAAATGGGAGATAATTTCTTACATATTTTTGGAGAGGAAAAAGTGTATGTGTATTGGTAAGATTCATGCATTAATTCTTAATTGCTCATATGAATATCTTGACATACCACATTACAGTAAACAAAGGGGTTAGAAAGGAAATTCCTATCAATATGAGAAAGAGCAATAACAGCTACTGTCCTTGAGAAAACTATTTTACTGAAAAAAACTGATTTTTTAGAAAGATTTTATAAATTTCAACAGACAGTAATGCTAACTGTTCAGTTAATGAATGCCAAATTTTTCCTTATGATGGTAATATTAGCAGTTTCCTTATAAGGAAATATTTGGCATTTATTGACTAAGCAGCCAGTTAACATCTTTCACTTAAAATATTTCAGGGAAATCGGTTTCTCAAAAAAATGCAGACCGTAGTCTAAGCCTTTTTTGCTAAAGATTTAAGTCACCAAAAAGTAACAAAAAAAAGACAAAAAAAACACAAACTTAGAATTTAGCTGGAAATATTGTATTTCCAACAATTTACTTTTAATGACATTATTATAGAGCTTAGTTCAGCACAAGTACTGATAGTGTACAGTGTCGAGTCAAGCATTAGCCCAGCAGAAACCTTAACTTTGCATATAAAACATCAGAAATATTCCGAGAATCTTTTGGGAATAAAATTGAGTAGGTCATATAAACCATCAAATAAGGTAATTAAAAGTTGTTTTTTTTAATCATTTCACTCCAAGTAAGGCAATAAAGCCACTGGGATGCAAGAGGTTACAGAGTGAGAGAAAAATATGAGAAAAAAGAAAACATTGAGAACAATAAAACAGGAATTAAAACAAAAAGATAATGATTAGCAGATTGAAGATCAAATTTGACTAGAAAGCCAGAAGAGAGTTCCACAGTTAGCATAGAACTTATGGTTACACTGAGCAATTTCAACTGCAAAAGGATGTTGAAATTCATAAAGTGAAGGTACCAGAAGGGAAAAGCATACACACAATATACAGTATATTTATGCATACAGTATTCACTGTAGACATAATCACATCGTTGAGCAGGTTTACCACCATCACATGTCAATGAAAGAGGACATCACTTACACCATCAATCTAGAATTACTACTTACAGAGAGCAACATATGAAATTGCTTGTATTTGATACTGCTGCCAATGAACTGATTGTATATTTGCTTTCATCTCTTATCTATCCAGGTTAAAAAAAATCCTGTATCATTTACTGTAATCCATTTAAGAACCAGTCTTGTTTTAATGTAAACAAGCATAGAATCAAGAAAACTACTAAATAGTGGTGACAAGGAATCTATACTTCCAGTAATGCTTACCTTAATTCCTAACCACCAATAATTCCCAATTTATGTTTTCCCCATAGTAGAATCATGTGCAAGGGTAAAGGTTATATTAGCTGTTTCCCTACAAAGAAATATTTAGCGTACATTGACCGAACAACCAGTACTGTTTATGGTTGAAATTTATAAAATCTTTCTCTTAAAACCATTTTTCAGGTAAACAGCTTTCTCAAGTCCACTAGCTGTTATTGATTGTTCCAGTATTGATAGGGAGTTTCCTTCCTAACCTTGTATTTGAAGTAGTGTGGGAAAAAAAAAAAAAAAAAAAAAAAAAAAAAAATCAACATTTTCATGGTGTCATTTTTTTTCTTAGAGTTGTGTTATCCATTTTAGTTGTTGCCAATGTTGGTAGTTCCCAAGTGATTTGGTTTCTTTTTAGTACACTTCTTTCTTTGTGATTTTGTAGCACTAGTTCACAATCTTCAAAGAACGATGGCCTTTGCCAAGACACTTAAGCTTTGCTCACTCAAAGCCATTTTTAAACATTAATCTTAGAAATTGGTTGTAAACAACTGATAGTTTAGATATTTCTGGAGGAGTTTGGCACCATACAGGAATGTTTCCTCCCCATAGTAGAATCATGAACAATGGTAAACAGGGGAACATTTGGTATTCATTGACTGAGCAAAGTGCTGATTTCAATTGAAATTTATAAAATCTTTCTCTTAAAAGCATTTTTTTGTTTTTTAGGAAAACAGGTTCCGAGTCCAGTAGCCTTCTGAACATTCTACACTATTTTAAATAAAAGGTTAACGCAAGTTCTTTTTTCTGAGTTATGTGCTATCCATTTTAATTGTTGCTGCTGCTGGTAGTCCTCAAATGATGTGGTTTCTGATATTTGGTACAGTTCTTTCACTTAGTACATACAATAGCCTTATACTACTAGCAATGCTTGAATTCATTTCTAATCCCTACCAATCATGTCTTTCAATGCATTTTTAGAGCGAGTAGCCAAGTGGTTAGAACACTCACTTTCTGGCCATTAGATCTGGGTTCAAGTCTCACCACGTTGGACAGGCGACTTGTTAATATTGGCCAGGATGAAGGCAATTTCAGTGTACACCACTTTTGGAAATGGCTTGAAAATTACCATAGGTTGACCCAAGTGTGAATGAAATTGGGTAGATGTGTGACAGAGAACAGAGTTGGGGAAACACACACACATACATACATACATACATACATTTTTTTTATTGATATTGGAGTGGATCTTCTTTTTTTTTTTAAGCTTATCACCCCAAGCAAGGCTGGAAACCACTAGCACGCAAGGGGTTACAGAAGGTTTGGAGGAAGAGCAGATAGGAGTGGTAAAGGAGAGGATGTGGAGAAAGATAGTGGATCGATCAAGGCAAGGGAGTTACAGAAGATTTGGAGCGAGAGCAGATAGGAATGAAAGGTGAAAGGATGTGGAGAAGGGAAGTGGATAGATCAAGGCAACTGGAGATGTCGATTGATGTTACACTTAAATAGTTGGAGATTGTATTTGTCAGGGAAACAGGAATAAGGAAGGGAGTTCCACATGCGAGATGTGCGAGACATGAAGCTATTGGAGTAGAAAAGATGTCTACATCTAACAGTTTCAACGGTGAAGGGGTGGGAACGGGATGCCAGCCTCGTAGGACGTTTAAATTCATGAGGCCTAGGAACCAGCGAAAGCAGCTCATCGGAGCAATTACCGTGAAAGTATTTGTAAAAAAGAGCGAGGTAAAATTAGATCAGAGCATTTTTGTTTACTGATGGGAAATCTGATCTAGGGCAAAAGTTGTACCCAATGGAATTTGGGTCATTAGAAAGACAATGGAAAATGGTTGGAATAATTTTTATCCGTTAAAATTATAAATAGAACTTAGTAAGCTATGAGGAACTTTGGAATTCACAGGATTTTGGTTGACAGTAGCCAGAACCCGTGATATTCATGTGTGAAGTAGTAGGGCCAAGGGTCGATTATGAACAGCCAGGTTTATCTATATAAATGCGTAGTTATGCTGAAAAGAGTGGTGATTTTGGCTCGTCTGTCTTCGAGTGCAGTTGAGCTGGGTGGAGAGATGTCAGAGATTGAAAGTGAGCAGAGTTGAATTGAAGGCTCGAAGAAGTACGAAAGTGACGTCAGAGATTGAAACAAAACGCCCACTAACATGTGCTGTTGATATAAGAATGAAGAAGCAAATTACTCCAACATCTAAGACTACTAATGCTACTATTATTACTACCACTGGGAGCGGAGACATCAAACAAGCCACCCTTCTTTAATGAAATTACACAAAGTATTTTCTTTTGTTGATCATGGTTCATATACGAGAGACTGAAGATCATTCTTGAAGAGAGAATTTGGCCCGAGCAAGACAAATTATTCTCTCCATCTCCTTGCAGATGGAAGAGGCAGACGGAAGAGAGACAGTGGAGAGTCGAGTTGGAGACTTGAGGAGGAAAGGAAGTGACGTCAGAGATCGGAACGAAGCATCCACTAACATGTACTGTTGATATAAGTACCGCAGCTTCTGCTATCACAAAGATTACTACTACTGTTACTACTGCTGAGGAGGAACACAAATATAAACTTTAAACCGAGCACAGAAATCCTTATCTCTCCATTGCAAGAGTCGTATATTGTTAGGAGACAATTTAACAAGTTAATCACAACCCACTGTCTAGAATCTAGTGTATGAGTTTTTATGTCAATTACTTTTCTTTTCTGTAACCCGTTTCTTTTCTATACTATTCTTTTCTGCTATATAAAAGACATTAACAATTCAACCATTGAATAGTTGTTTGTCTGGCTTTCTGCAGATTTTTTTTTTTTTGGTGCATTCTAAATTTCTTAGCACAGACTCTCCAGCCATGTTTACATCTTCAGTCGACCGTGAATGGATGAACATCATTTCTGCTTTCTGGATCAAACCAAACACAACGTGGGCAGGAAGCAGGATTATACCAGTGGACTGGTCGAATGATCTACAGATGCTCAGGAGACCTACGGCCACTCCCTTAAGTTTGGTTAAGACCGAGTAGACAACTCAACCCAGAGAGTAAGACATCGGAAGTTGAGGGACTGGGGCGAAAGTGTTAGAGATGGAACTGTTTAGAAGCCAAAGCAAAGTCACAAGCCATCATGGCTTGAGTATATTGGGCTCAAAAAATTTTTTTCAATCATACCAGATTATGCACTCTCTCCCAGAAACTCTAAACTTTGCTCAGTAAAGTCATCCTATGTGGGTTGAGCAGGCATCTGTAATAAGGATTGGCAAACCACCATGTCAGATGGACATACTCGGAAAAGATTAGTCGGCCATTTCTATGTCATACTACATTGTAAGAGCATTGAACTTATTGTCCTAATAGCAACATCTGCTTTAATTCAAGACCAGTGGCATTAGCTTGACGGAAAAATCAAAATGTTTTGGAGAGCTTAAAAATTTTATTTTTAAAAACTGTTCCATTTTCTTTGCATTAAGACTAGTATTTAATTTTTATGAAATTCACTCCAATAGATCTTGGTAGTATTGTGACAGCTGTCATATTGGAGAGTAAACATTTTTTTCTATTTGACAAAAATTGATGTAGTCTTGTTTATTGAATGATAGATGAATAAATGAAAATAAACAACATAAATGTAAAAATTGATTTAAGTAGATTATGAGGGGAGAGAAAATAAAAGAGGAAGGCAGCATGAAGGATTGAAGGGAACACAAATGCAGATTTCTCACTGTATTGTGTACTCCAGGGTGAGATAGACAATTTAGGGATGACAACTAAAATCAAACCAAGTCATGACTTGAGAATAATCAGTGCTATATATGATGTGGGAGAGAAAATCAGACTTAAAAGAGCAAAGTGAAAGGATCATTGGCACCAGTTTGAGGATGTTAGTGGCTATAGAAAAAATAAAAATGCTGTTCAATTATATTTATGTGTTCTGCTTTTTTTTTTGGCAACTGGCTGAAACAAGTGGATACATTACAACAAAGCTGATGTACAAAAATTATAGATCAAATGAAATAAACCCAGCAGTAACTGCACAAAAAGGTCTTTATCCTAAGAAAAAAAGAGAGGAGAGAGAGGAGAGAGAGAGAGAGAGAGAGAGAGAGAGAGAAGAGAGAGAGAGAGAGAAGAGAGAGAGAGAGAGAAGAGAGAGAGAGAGAGAAGAGAGAGAGAGAGAGAAGAGAGAGAGAGAGAAGAGAGAGAGAGAGAAGAGAGAGAGAGAGAAGAGAGAGAGAGAGAAGAGAGAGAGAGAGAAGAGAGAGAGAGAGAAGAGAGAGAGAGAGAAGAGAGAGAGAGAGAAGAGAGAGAGAGAGAAGAGAGAGGAGAGAGAGAGAGAGAAGAGAGAGAGAGAGGAGAGAGAGAGAGAGGAGAGAGAGAGAGAGAGGAGAGAGAGAGAGAGAGAGGAGAGAAAGAGAGGAGAGAGAGAAAGAGAGGAGAGAGAGAAAGAGAGGAGAGAGAGAAAGAGAGGAGAGAGAGAAAGAGAGGAGAGAGAGAAAGAGAGGAGAGAGAGAAAAAGAGGAGAGAGAGAAAAAGAGGAGAGAGAGAAAAAGAGGAGAGAGAGAAAAAGAGGAGAGAGAGAAAAAGAGGAGAGAGAGAAAAAGAGGAGAGAGAGAAAAAGAGGAGAGAGAGAAAAAGAGGAGAGAGAGAAAAAGAGGAGAGAGAGAAAAAGAGGAGAGAGAGAAAAAGAGGAGAGAGAGAAAAAGAGGAGAGAGAGAAAAAGAGGAGAGAGAGAAAAAGAGGAGAGAGAGAAAAAGAGGAGAGAGAGAAAAAGAGGAGAGAGAGAAAAAGAGGAGAGAGAGAAAAAGAGGAGAGAGAGAAAAAGAGGAGAGAGAGAAAAAGAGGAGAGAGAGAAAAAGAGGAGAGAGAGAAAAAGAGGAGAGAGAGAAAAAGAGGAGAGAGAGAAAAAGAGGAGAGAGAGAAAAAGAGGAGAGAGAGAAAAAGAGGAGAGAGAGAAAAAGAGGAGAGAGAGAAAAAGAGGAGAGAGAGAAAAAGAGGAGAGAGAGAGAGAGAAAAAAAAGAGGAGAGAGAGAGAGAGAAAAAAAGAGGAGAGAGAGAGAGAGAAAAAAAAAGAGGAGAGAGAGAGAAAAAAAAAAGAGGAGAGAGAGAGAAAAAAAAAAGAGGAGAGAGAGAGAGAGAAAAAAGAGGACAGAGAAAAAAGAGAGGGAAAAAAGAGAGAGTGAGGGAGGAAAAAAAAGAGAAAGTGAGGGAAAGAGAAAAAAAAAAAAAAAAAATAACTTATGGAACTAATAGAGGGTGTAATATTTAATCAGGCTAACATGAACCACACATTTGGTGACCAGACAAAAGTTGCTGTACTTGGGCTGAGAAGCTTAAAAATCATCTGTCAGATTCATCATATGCTGCACTTTTTGATTACCATTTATTCTAGACTTTGCAAATATAAATGACAGCAGATAAAGTTTTAAGAGAATAGAATTATCAAGTTGCTTGAACTTGAATAGAAAAAAAGGTAAAAAATAAATTTAAAACAATAAAAATTTAATTTTTACTTAAAAACAGAAACTTTGCTTACCCTGTGAGTGAGTGAAAAATCAAAGGAATGGCAGGGTGGGAAAAATCCTATTTTGCCCACTAGAAGAAATTCCTTGACCTAAAGTAATGTTTTTTGTTGATAGAATGAAATGTGCAGTAAGAGGAGGGGGGGGATATAAAAATGCAAACAATGGATATAATTATGCACCAATAGGAAACAGATGCTGTTGAATGCTAAAATGTAAAATTCCAATTTCACAGGGAAAATTTATTGATTAATAATTTTTTTTTTTTTTTTTTTTTTTTAGATTAGCATTCATTAGCTCGCTCTCTCTCTCTCTCTCTCTCTGAAGCCACATTTGTCAGAATTGAAAAATACTGATATTAATTTATATTTTTTTTTTTAATCATTTTTGAAGGCAGGGGAGAGGACTGTTTACACAGTTTTTATTTACCAATGTCATGTGCTTATGTCATTGGTAACTTCAAACTATTATGAATCAAGAAAAAGGATTTCGGTCGTATACAGTTATCAATGATGCAAGTAAACTTAACATTTGTAAATACAAGCAAAGTCCCGATAACTAAGTTTTTATTTTAGTATGCAGTTATCAATAGCATGGGCACAATTTCAAACTTGATATATGCAAGTAAAAAACATAAGTCAGGGATCCATTTCACATTGTATTTACATTACAAACAATCGCCTGTAATAATTGTCACAAAAAATACATAGGAGAAACCTAAAGGAATCTAGAAGAATTATATGAACACAAAAGGGACATTTTATAAAACAATACATCAAATACATTAGTTGCTCACCGTAACAAATGACTACAATTTTGGGGAAAAAAAAAATATATATATATATATATTTCTGATAAAAAGGAGAAAACAATTCACTAAGATGAAAATGTTTAAAGAGCACCTTAATCACAAGATCATCCACAGAATATTTTAGCCCTAGCTCTTACATTTCACCATTCTTGGAAGATCTATTATCACAGTGTGGGATATCTAATAAAAAGAAAAAGAATCTAAATGAAATTTATATATATGAGTGTGTATAAAACAAAATTCCCAGCACCCACTCATTTGTATGCATGTGTGGTCACACCAACATAAATTTAGCCTTATAAAATCCTAAAGGATGAAGCATGTCAGATGAAAACCAACCATCCATACACAGAGGGAGCAATATAAAAAATGTTGTCTAAATTAGGCAAAAATGAAAATAACACTGACATCTCATTTTAACAGATATATTTACCAAAATTACACAAAAGTATCTTGAAATACTAAGTAAATTGATCTTAAAAAAAAAAAAAAAAAAAAAAATGAACAAAAACAAAAAACAAACAAACACCATTGGCTTCAACGACGGCGTCAAGACAACTTCCAAATTTCCTGCAACTTTTCTTCCATGCCCAATGCTTCCATTGCCTTCAATTCATCTTTGGTGTTACAAGGAGTTTTGTTGGTATCTCATTCAACACCACCTCCACGTTGAGTTTGAGGCCCTGACCAACAAATTTGAGAGTTTTTTTCTTATCAGAATGTTCAGAGTGAGTTTTCCAAGCAGCCATACCTGCGTAATCACCATTGAATTCATCCGATACTTTCCAAATCCTCTGCACTCTCCTTAGATTGACACCCAAACCCTCTGAAATGTTCGTATTAGAGTTTCTGGCATGAATGCCATTTACAATTTTCTGGCCAAAGGAATTGTGTCATGGTGCTCTTTTCACAGATGGTACCCAACTGACCCTACTATACTGTGCAGCTGACAAAATCAAAAGCAAACAATGTGCAAAATTAAAAATATAAAATGTCAACAATTACCCAGCACACCCTCTCTCATATTATAAAAAAAAAAAAAAAAAAAAAAAAAAAGTCATTTTTATGTTTATACATTCTTTTTATAGATACAAATATAAAAGTAAATACTGTTTATAATAAATAGTATTAAACAACATTAAAATATCTTCAAATAATTGTCGGACTTTCTCCATTTCATAATGTGATGTCATTTGTTTATATTTGGATGCGCATCGGGCAGATATGAATGTACGTGAGAGATTCATGGAAGATTGAAGTTTAAAGACAGTAAATTCGACCTTGTTAACCGAACACTCCTCTGTAGCCAAATCAGTTAAGGCACGTCAAGCTAAATGACGTTTCCGTAAATATAGGATATAGGTTTGAATCCTGTCGGAGGACGAATATTTTCTATGAAAATTTCTCAACATTCAGGCCGGTAAATGTTGTTTAATACTGTTTATTATAAACAGAGCATTTACTTAAATTTTTGTATCCATAAAAAGAATGTATAAACATAAAAATGTCTTAAAATAATTGTTGGACTTTGTCCATTTCATTATATTATATATATATATATATATATATATATATATATATATATATATATATATAATTATTCCCGGAACATTTTTCAATTTATTCAAGATGATATGCACCCTATCTAACCTAAATTTCTGTTCTGGAGTAACAATTTGCCTCACAGGTTTCATATACTATTTCATTTTCAAGTCTTTTTCATTGCTCATTGGACTGTCATAGGTGAAATTCCTCTCATACGTGCTAATGTCTTATGAATTGAGTTGACTCTTTTCTAATTGATCTCTTAGCTCTGAAGTTGAAATGATAATCCCTCTTCCTGTTGTGACCTCCTGATCTAGATTTCCTCTACTGTTCCTCTTTTTTTAAACTTATTTGGGAAAATATAGTGGGTCTGACACAAAACGATTTTAACCTGTTCTCTTTCTAGTTGAATAACTCAAAGGGATTTTCGATGATGTGTGTGTGAATGAGAGAGAATGATGTATTATATATAAATAAATAATCAGTTTCGGAGGAAAGAGGCATGACAAAATGGAAAAATTTCCACATTATGTTTCATTCTTTAGGACTCGATCAGACTAGGTTTGTTCACGTTGATGCAACTACGAATGTGCAAAAAGAGAGATGCATGGAATTTTAAATTCAAAAAATTATTTTTAATTTTTTGTGTTTTCAGCATATAATCTAGCCAATTCCATCTAAATACTTTTTCTTCCATCTTTGTGATAACAGATCTGCTAATAGTGGTGAAATGTAAGAACCTGAACACAAATTTAATGTGGATGAACTAGTGATTAAAAACATTTTCATCTAAGTAAATTGTTTTCTCTTAATTAGAGTACCATTTTTTTATGTCAAAATTGTGTTCAGTCTTGCTACAATGAGCAACTAATGCATTGATTTTTTTTCTTTTTCCTCTTTCAAATGTTTATATAATCTTTTATATAAACTTTTCAAAGTTTCTCCAATATATTCTTTCTGGCAATCCTTACAGGTGATACAGTAAATTTCTCCTTCAAGTTTTGGCTTGTTTAGTTTTCTATTGATTAAGTCTTGTATTGTTTTGGATATAGTTGTGACAAATCTTATGTGGAGTTTAGATAAATTCTTTTTGATTGTAGTTGTGATAGAATTAATGGGTAGAACAAAATATTTTTTTGATTTGATGGGTTTGTCAGGAGGGGACACTTTTCTATTTCAGAATATATTATGAGCCTTTTGATTCGCATTGAATATGAAATGGGGGTCTTGAAAGTATTCAATATATTTCTCCTGTTCGTGTAAATATTGAGGGCTGCAAATTCCGAGTGCTCTTAAGTAGAATCTGATAATTATCCTGAATTTTATTTTGTTATGACGGAAATAACTAATAAAAATGATCTCTTTTTTATTAGTTGATTTTTGGTAGGCATTAAGTTTTAAGCCTGCTCTCAACATGGTGAGGGCATGATATCTAGGAAATGTAAAGTATTGTTTTCTTCCATTTCGTACGTAAATTCTATTGTATGTTCAACTGATAAGTTTATCTACAAGACCAGGTAAGTCAGTATCACAGGGATATATTAATAGAGCATATAAGAAATTTTAAAAAAATTAATAAGTATAAAAATTCCCAGTGTTCCGTGTTCATGCACAGGTGTAGTCACATCAATGTAAACAAACCTAGTCCGATGAAGTCCTAAGTGGGGGGGGGAAAAAAAAAAAAAAAAAAAAAAAAAAAACACCACACAAACTTTCATATATGTCTGAAGACCAATGAAAGGTCTTTAAGATTTTTTTTTTTTTTTTTTCTTTTAATTTCTGTTAAAACTCATTCATTTAGTTTCCAGGCAGAGTTTAAACATAAATTGTTCAATGCTTTGTGAGTGCTTTCAAGTTTCATAAGCCATTATAAAAATACCTTTTTGTGGATTAGTAAGATTGTTTATCAGTATGTATTGTGTTTCTTTAATAGTTTGAGAATTGTGTCCCCAGCTTGTGTCAGGTATTTTGTTTTTTTGTTTTATGTATCACATCATCAAGCATCAGCTTTTGGCATCTTGCCATTTAAAACAAAAAATTCCTTCTGAAACATTTAACGTTTGTTCTTAAATTAAATCTTATTGAAGCCAAGTTGTTTTTATGCTTAAGGCTTGTAATATTTGTAGGTTTTTTTTATTATATAGTATTTTCATATTATTGATAATTTGTTAGATTTCTTGAGTTTTCTTAGTAATGGGAATTAATGGAGCTATTAAGTAGTACAAGTTAACCAACAAGATAATGCAGCAATTGTATAACCAATCTATGCCTTTGAATTATCATCATTATTATTATTATTATAGAAACATTTTCTAAATGGGGAAAGTAAATTTGTAAACAGCATGGGTTTGTTGGAATTATATATTTGGGTGTGTCAACATTTTGTTTAACTCAGATGACAAGAATTTCCATCATTGTAGCTGCATGGCTCACCTGTAAATGACAAATTTCTACTGCAGTTTATGGGCTAAAATTTGTCACAGACAAACATTAACCTAATTCCCATTTCCTCAGAATATTATAAAAAATAAATAAAAAGATAAAAAATGTAAATAAAAAAAAATTGTTTTTTTTTTCCAAATAATCTAAAATATTTACTTCTATGTCATTAATATCAACATCGTCCTTGTAAAAGAAAAAGAAAGAGGGTTCTTTACATGTGGATGGATCATGACACAAATATATCTTGCTGATATGACATCACCTGATGAAAGTATACAAGCATATTGGAATGCTGGGAGAAGGAAACCTTTTTCTATTTATTCCCTCTCAATCAGTCAGTCATGTGCCATGCATGATACACACTTAGGTGATCATGTATCTTTCGATACATGACTGACGATTTCTTGTAGTAGGTTGCCATTTCTGCGGTAGACCAGTTGCCATCCAGGTCTATAGAACCCAGTCTGTCCTGCTATTTACCCATAGCTGGGGGGAGAAGAGGATTCATACCTTTCCCAAGGGTATTAGCACATAAGTGAATGTAATGGATTCGATTGAAATTTGAACTCTTCGATGTCTCCATCCAAGCTGCTAACCATTACTCCACTGTCCCTCTATTCGCTCTCACATACACATAAAATATAAACCAACTCCAAGAGGCTAATTATTTTGATGTCACTAACTAGATATGGAAAATTAATGGTAATATTACACATTTCTTTATAAGTTTGTTTGTTTGTTTGGGGTTTTATGGCATATCAACAACTATGGGTTATTTAATGCCAGATCCAGTATTTACTAGATATATCAAAAACGTATAGTTGGCAACATCATTGTTTCAAAAACGTATAGCTGGCAACATCATTGTTTCAAAAAAAATGTATCCCTGGCAACATCATCGTTTCAAAAACGTATAGTTGGCAACATCATCGTTTCAAAAACGTATAGTTGGCAACATCATCGTTTCAAAAACGTATAGTTGGCAACATCATCGTTTCAAAAACGTATAGTTGGCAACATCATCGTTTCAAAAACGTATAGCTGGCAACTGTTTCAAAAACGTATAGCTGGCAACATCGTTTCAAAAAAAAAAAAAAAAAAAAAAAAAAAAAAATGTATCCCTGGCAACATCATCGTTTCAAAAACATATAGCTGGCAACATCATCGTTTCCCATCACATTTTAGGGGTAAGGTGTTAGTATATTTAGTGTAGGGTTTGGGAGGGAAAGTTAATTGTAAGTTGTAGTTGTTTTGGGATGGGTTAGATGTGATGGGGCATGACATGACCAGCCGATTGATCGGATCGCTGGCCTTTTGGTTGGATGTAGTTTATCATCATACCCAGGACGCGGATGTAGTTTATCGTCATACATTTCTTTATAAGGAAAGATCTGGCATTCATTGAGCAAGCATTTAGACAAGCATTTTTTTAATTTTTTTTTAAATCATTTCAACCCCAGCAAGGTGCTAATGCTACTAAGATGGAAAGGATTACTGAGAGTGAAAGATCCAGGAAACTTTAGTGAGGAAAAAGGACAATAAAAGAACAGGATTCAGGAAGGTAGAAGATGGCAAGTGACATTGCATTTAAATTTTTTAAGATTGTGGGTGGCCGTGAAACAAGAAATCACAAGAGAGTTCTACAAGTGAGTAATGTCAGAAAAGAAACTATTAGTATAGAATTTATGTCTGGTTGAAATTATGAAATCTTTCTCTTAAAATAATTTTTCAGGAAAAAGGTTTAAGTATTAACAGCTAGGTCACTAGCTGTTAATACTCTTTCCAGTATTGATGGGAGTTTCCTTCCTTGATTTTTGCTTGGGGTAGCATAGAATACCAACATCTTGATTATAGCAGTGTCTATGTAGTATTCATTAAATATATACAACAAAAGCAAAGATTCTGTTGAAGAGTGATACTATTACTTGTCTCTATTTTAAAAGCAAGTAACATTTATAATCAGAAGGTGGATGGAATGATGCTAAACATGCATTCTCAATGTGAAAGGTCAATTGGCATACTGTGTTTTCTTGTGCATAATACAAGCCATTTTGAACAAAAAGTTAAAAAATGGCGCAGGTGGGGGGATAAAGGTGAAAAATGGAGCAGAGGGGAATGAAGGTGAAAAACAGGGAGGGATAAAGTGAAAAATTGTTGGGGGATAAAGGCAAAAAAAGGCGGGGACATTGGTTGTTGATATAAAAATTACATACCTTATATTCCCATGTTTAAGATGACCTTTAAATCCCAAAAATCACCCTTAAAAACTGGATGCTGTCTTATACTACAATTCTCAAAAAGAATTGTTAAATTCTGAGTGACATTTGCTAGTAGGCTAAACTCGGCACAATTACCAATGACGTGCATGAAAAGATTCACGTTATCAAATAAACTGGTAATAAAAGTAATAAAACCATTTCTACCTTATATTTTACTGGCATAACTTTATTATAAATTGCCTATTCGAAGAATAATTCCATATCAATGAAATCAACTTCAATCTATGCAAGCTCAGCTAAGAAAACGTAAATATAGTGTTATGATTGCATTCACGGCAACCATTATCTTTGACAGCAGTAATAACATTTAGAACAACATAATATTCATTTCTCATTAAAAATTCATTAGCATTTTGGTGTTAAATATGAAGTATAAGTAAATGGTCATTAGTACACCAGGCTGTAACTATTTATAGAAAAAGAGGAAGAAGAATTAGCATTTGCAAGAGGTCACATGAAACAAACAAAACAATGGTTTCCCTTTTAGGTGGGGGGGCATGTGTAGGAAAAACATGATATAGAATTGGTTTTGTTATTTCATCCATTTTGAATCGAACAACATTTTCAATAACAGCATCTTCATATAATCAATAAGCAGTCATACTACAGCTATGGGATAAACTCACAAAAATTTGCTAAATTTTTTTTGTACTTGTCTTATCTAAAGGTCGCCTTATACGTGGAAATATACAATATTTTCAGAAAGTTAAAACAAGTAGGCAGGTGTTGATAATCTTTTACAAAAGGTATTTTATATTTCAGCAATATTTGTTTCTCTTCATTTTAAATGAAAGACAATATTTTTTTTATTTTTATAGTTTATTAATAGAGGATGTGTCAGAAATATCTACCAGAAATACCTCACATATAATGCTAAGACATTAACTAAATGAAGACACTCTAGCCACTAATGTCTTATGTGGGAGGTATCTTTGCTGCACTTTATATATAGAAATATAAAAATCAGACAGAAAAGTTTGATAGATTAATACTGCATATTTTTTTTGTGCATAATACAAGAAATTTTGAATTAAAATTAAAAGTGAAAAGTGGGACATTTTATACACATTTTCAGAAATTTTTAACATGTTCAGAAAAATGTCTTATTTGAAACAGTAAGATTTCCAATACATTCAGCACAAAAGATAACACACAAGTAAGCCAGTGTTGTTAATTGTTTACAAAAAGTATTTGATATGTCAGCCATATTTGTTTCTCTTAATTCTTATTGTCAGAAATTCTTAATGAATTATAGAAAAGAGGCAGCCTATATATTGAATGCAATGTCTTCTAAAGGGAAAGGATTTTTACAAATATTTAAAAAATTTGAACCCAGATGCTGGCATGCTTTCTGATCCAATTTTTATTTCTACTTAAAAATGCTCTTTGAACTTATTTTTCAATGGCTCCTTTCTGTTCACCTTCAGTCCATTTTCCTATCATATTGAACCTCGTAAATTTGGACAACATGTAGCAATGAAATGCAAATATATCTCATTATATTGCACTTTATATTTCCGCTTCTTTTTATAGTGCTTCGGAGATTTTGTGCAGTTTCAAAAGTGAAGCATTGCGGTAACCCTACATTGAAAGGGAAAAAAAAAAAAAAAAAAAAAAAAAAAAAAAAAAATGACCGACACCACTTTGTTACCTATTTAAATTTTACTCCATTTTAAAAATGTCTTGTATGAAACAGTAAGGTAGCAAATAATACACTCATCACCAAAGATAAAACTTAAACAGAATCAATTACTGTTCATTGTTAATTTTACCCCCCCCCCAGTATCTTGTGGAAAATAATGTAAAGAACTAGAAGTGTTGTTAATGCAGATAATGTTGATAGTAGAAAATTATAATTTTCACTGGAAACTAATTAGCCAAGGTGGATTATCTGACGATAGAACAAGCATCGTCCCAATCTGATGATTGTAGTAAAAGCACTCTGGACCAATGAAATGGTAGAGTAGATCAGTGTTCTCAAAGTGGTTGGTACTGCCCTCCTTCCCAGGCTGGTGGAAAGATCCAGGGGCCTTAGAGAAAAAAAAAAAAAAAAAGAGCAGGCAGCCCAAGAGAGGCAGTGGCAAATCTGGACCCTAACATACCAACATTGTACTTGAAGTGTATCTTGCCTTGTGTTCCATTTATATAACAATACAGGAAATACTAAGATACTTATTTGACATGCAATACTAGCACTAAGGAAGTCCAATCAAAGATTGACTATACATTTGGCATGTTAGTGTTGTGCTTTAGTACCCAAGGGGATGGCAGTCCAAAATAGTTTGGGAACCATTGCTGTAGATAGACAGGGAACTGATCAAGCCAAGAACTGGATGAGTAAAAAAAAAAAAAAACAAAAAAAAAACACAAACAATTGGTATTTACATATTTATAGCAAGGAAAAATGGCAGTGATTAAAATGTGTTTATTGCAGCAGGCAGTGAAAATAGTCAATAAGTATTCAACAGCATCTCTCTGCTACCCATGCCAATAACTGCTGCATTTAAGTCAAGCACAAGACAGTTCCTCAGTTAGTTTGTGGGCACTCTGGATTAGTAGCAAGCCTGTTCACAGTACAATTTGTATTTGTTCAAAGTTTCCATTTGATAACCATTTGCATTAATTCTTCATTTTTCGTCACAATATCTGAAATAAATCAGCTATTCCAAACCCCAACCACCCTAAGGTGAGGAGGTAATATGTCATTCCATTTTGGGTATTATACAGTAATTGCCAGAAACAACAGGTCAGAGCTGAAATCAACAGATGAATGTCCCCACCCAAGCCAATCCCTCACCCACTTATAAAATGTGTTACAGAATATGAAGGCCAAAGACCGAATGGTCAGTGATTGGTCAAAGTGCCCATGGGCATGGTATTCTGACAGTGATGTATTGCCATTGTCTCAGACTTGGATATAAGTCCAAAATGGTGTGAGGGCCACAAAAAATTTTAAGGCATCAATATGCTTCCCACACCCAGGCTAGAGACCACCTGCAGAGGGAAGCAGAGCTAGTGTTGTTCTGCTGCTTTAGAATCCAAGCTGCCACCACTCTCTTGTAATAAGAACAAATAAGCAAAAGTAGTTGTCCTTTTTCATTGATACTATTTTATATATGGGTGTAGGGACCCAGAGCTGACACCAAATGCAACAGATTCAAATTACCATGGAAGACAAGAGAAAGCTTTCTAGTTTATTTTCAATAACAAAAAAGTCAAGGAAGAGTGAAGATCAACTTAGGCTGCAGGCTTGAAACCACAGTTCTCTGACTGCACTAAGTGAGCTACTGATCTTAACAAGTGAAGGCTAACCATGTGAGAAATGACCAACTGGTTATAGTTAAATAGATTAGTACCATCAAATGGGTAAGAGTTAATGTCAAAACCACATCTGAATAAATGCATTGTTTTATTATTACTAGCCACATATCTGTTTGTAAAATGGGTAAGTCGCCATAGAAGTTCTGTTACCTTTCTAAAATCTCTGTATAAACAACATTTTCAGCAAAACATCTATTTTTATAAATAACTTTTTATCATTATCACTTGAAATTCCTACTTTGGACATGGCTATATATAGAGCTGAGCATGAGAGAAGCATTCGAATAATTTTCTGTCATTTACATTGATAATAAAAATTAAAACTATTTTTATTTTCACTTGTTTAAATAATTCGGTATTTTTAAGAAAATCTAATTAAAACAGATAATTTTGACTTTAGATCATTGTATAAAATACTTTGGCTCTATTTGACTAATTTGTAGTAATGTGAAATAGCAGGTGACAACAATGCTTATTATGAAAGATGTGTTTTTCTAACTTACGACTGAATTTTGACAAAGCAGATATAAATTCTTTCTATATAAGAAAAAAAAAAAATATAGTCGACAGAAACATTGTTTATATGTCATTTTTTAAAAAATTGGAATGAAACATAGAAAAAATATTTATTACTAGCAGCTCTACCCAGCTGGTCAATCCGAAAAAGCATTCAATTACAATAGAACAAAAACAGCATCATGTTGAGATGTAACAGAGTCTATCTTCTTCAATTACTTTAAAGTACTTTCATTAAAAAACATTTTGAATTAATGCAGTTACTGATATAACAGAAGTAGTTTGTATTTATTCAATCGAAGTTAGCCGAGGACGTGAAGGGGTAAAACAGGCAACATGAAGACCCACATCAGACCACAATTATTTAGGAGTTTTCAAAAATTCAATTTGTCAGTGTGCTACCAGGGATGTAAAAGAGGATACATTTATAAAGCAATTGTTAAGTTTGATGAAAATTGGTTGAAAGATCAGCAAAAAATAAGAAACAAACCAGTAAAAATTGCCATGTTTTGCAATTTTCGTGGGTTTTCACTAAATTATGAAGTTAAATTACTGTTAAACAATCAACTTTTTATTGGCTACAATTGAGTGAAGTTTGTATTAGATTGCTTGAAAATTCAGGGAGTTTTTAGTTTAAAATTTGTGTTGAAGTCAATTTTCTGTTTTCAGTTTTTCACTAAACACAGTGGCATCGTAGAAATAAAATGAGGTATTTCTGAGCTCTTCATGATGTAAGTAACCTACATACCGAGTTTGAATGAAATCAGAGGAAAATAATTGAATTTATTGATTTTTGATTGGCTTTGAGTGATTTTTAAAACCTTAATTTTTTATGCTAAGAACCTATCTCTTACATTGTACAAGGTATGTGCTTAGTTTGGTCAAAATCAGTTGGATGGATCTCGAGTGAAAAGGTATCAGACAGACATCCTCTCATATATATATATTACACACACACACACTTTTAATAAATGTTATGCAAAGTGAATTTTAGCACTAAAGTAGTAAATGGTATTTGTTAGGCTGGTAAACATTTAATACGTAGGCTGTTTTCTTTTGATGTAAAGTCAGGGACAGACACATGCAAAATTTAACCTTATGTGAATTTATTTAAGATGAACAAGCATTTTTTTTTTTGTTTATCTTGCAAGTCACTTTCTTTGGTGACCAAATTCCTTCAGCTCAATGGAAATTTCAACCAACTTCACCCAAATGCTTCAGCTCTAAAATAAACATGGAAACTATGCATATGTGTGTAGGGGGCAGTGAGAGGGGGGGGGGAAACTGATGAACTGCCACAGGTATCACACCTTTACATACACACAAATACTTTGGGGCCAACAAATTATTGTAACTCGAATAGTTGTTTGCCAAACAGGGAATAGGAGAGAGAGCAAAAAGGCAAACCTTACTAAGAGCTACAACGAACTAGAAGTTGTGGAGAGCCATGATATAAGTGAATATGACAAACCCGACTGGAATTGGAACTTGCCTCTGAAATGAGACGCTATCCATTACATCCCTTGCACATCAGAGCTTATAGCACCTGGCATTTCCAAGCAGTTAGCCATCTAGGTACTGACCAGGCTTGACATTGCTCAACTTCAGTAAATAGAAAACTATCAAAAGGGAAACCACTATCTTTCCAAAGAAGTCATGGCATTTCAATGCATTTTATAGTATCACATGAATACACACAAACACTGGTGAAGTGCGAGCTGTTGCTTTGTCCATATTGAAGGCATTTGACAGGGTTTGTCACACTGGCCTTCGAAATTTGAAATCTTATGGTATTTCTGTACAAATGTTTGAACTGATTCAATCTTATCAAATCTTGAAATTAAAGTTAAACTTAATGGCCACTCTTCTAGATCTTTTTGTGTTAATGCAGGTGTCCCCCAGGGCTCTGTCTTTTGACCTATATTGTTCCTAATTTTAATCAATGTCATTCCTGATGTCATCAGCTGTCGACTAGGTATTTATGTTGATGACATATCTATTTACTCCTGTCTTAATGGTAAGTCTGATGGGTTTGATCAGGTCAAATTGGTAGCTGATCTCAAAAAGGATCAAAATGGTGCAAACACTCATATCCAAGGATGCCTGTCTGCTGGGACGGCTAGCTAATTCCTGTTGCAGACACCTGCTCATGTACACTGGTGTTTGTTCAACACCCACAGAGCTCACCTATGCTGAGCGGACCTTAATTACAGTTTCTGGGAGAGTGTGTGTTATCTAGTGGAAAAATGAGCTACAATCTGTTAACTTAATTTTAAAGCCTCCATTCAAAAACAAAACTGCTCACTTTTAATCATTGAAGAGAACCATTTTTGCCTTCCACCAGCATAGCTGATGCTAACCCTCAGGTGACTCCTTGCAACTTCTCTGGCTAACATTTTCCACTAACATGAAGTGGAAAGATTATATCGAATCAGTTATTAGGTCTGCTTGCTAAGAAAGTTGGTTCATTGTGTTGTGCTAAACAATTTTTCTTGTCAGAATCCATCTTACATATAAGTTTACCATTAATCAATAAATTAAATATTGCTGCCACATCTGGTCTGGTGTTTCTGATATGCATTTAGAAATTCTTTACAAAATTTAAAATATGTAATATTATTGGTCATGACCTGGCATCTCTTCCGATGTTACTTCCCCACCACTGTAACAGCTTCCCTGTGCTTTTTCTATAAATACTTTCATAGTAATTGTTCTGAAGAGCTTTCCTCTTTGATACCTAGACTTTAGGAATTTAAGAATGCTACTAGATTGGCAGCTAGATCTCATTTTACAGGTGAATTTGCTAGATGCAACCATCAGTTCTATGCTTTCATATTTGAGTGAAGTTCTTAGTCCAGAATAAATTTGCTATCTTTTAAATTCAAAGATTTTGTTTGTACAATATTTCAATCTGTTTTTTTTATAAATATATTATCAAAAGTGAAGTAGAGGTGGTAGTTTGATTTTAGGTTGAGTAAAATAACTTACAATCCATTGTTAACTGAAGCAAGAAAATTCTTGTTAATTTTAATGTCTCTAAAACAAAACTACTTTTTTAATCGTTTGAGGCAACCTTTTCTTTTGCCTTCAATCAGTATGGCTGATGCTAACCTCTAGGAGCATAACTCCCTGCATTTTCTCGGGTTTTAAGGTTTTCTGTTGATATGAAGTGGAAAGATTATATTGAACCAGCTGCTAGGAAAGTTGGTTCACTGTGTCATGCCAGACATTTATAAGTCTACCATTTGTTCATGTATTGAATATGGCTTTCATAACTGGTCTGGTGCTTCTCATTTAGTGATTCTTGATAAAACCAAAAAGAAGTATCTGCAATGTTATCAGTCCTGACATCTTGGCTTCAGTCACTTTCCTACCACAATAACAGTTTCTCTCCATCTTATATATATATATATATATATATATATATATATATATATATATATATATATTTCATGGTAATTCTTCTGATGAGCTTTGCTTCGTGGTAACTAAACTTGATGAATTTAAGCGCAGTACTAGTTTGGCAGTAAGGTCTCATTTTATAATTGAAAAATGGCCAGATGTAACCATAAATTCTGTGTAAACAATTTCTTCTCACACTTCTCACTTGTGGAAGTCTTCTGGTTTCTTGCTTTCCAGTCAACTTTTATCTTCAGGAATTTAAATGCAATTCCTGTCTTAATTCCGGTTCTTTGTTTTCTCTCCTTAATGTTTTCTTTTTGTCATATTTTCTCACTCCGTAACACCTTAGTGGCTTTATTACCTTGGTTGGTGTGAAATGAAGAAAGAAAGTCATTTATATTATAAAAATAATAGTCCTATTTAGCTTACATTAGTTCCTTACTACTGACTTTACATTATGCTTATAAAATCTTTATAATCTCTGTGTTTCCATTCATTCTTGACCACTGACAATCCTTTTCCTCTGTTTAAAACAGCATTTCTCAACCAGTGTTCCCCTTGAACCCTAAGGTTCCACAAAATGTCCAATGGTTCTGTGAGAACAGCTAATGCACTTTTGACTTTTTATTTCATATATGTAATATTACTGGAAAAAAAAACAAAAAAAAGAAAACAAAAGCAACCCCCCCCCCAAAAAAAAACAACAAAACAAAAACACAACAACAAACCAAAAAAACCCAAAAGAAACAAAACATATTCTTGGTTATTGTAATATAGACATCTTATCTAATCTATTATGTCATTGCAGTTTTCAATGTCTTACATGTATAAGCAAGCCTTTTCTTATTTAACAAGTATCTTATAATAGTATCTTATTTAACAAGTATCAAGAGCAAAGACAGAAATCGTCTCCTCTCAATTGAGAATAAAATCTGTGTGTTTATCTAAAGTACGACCTCAAATTAAATATTTGTGTAGCAAAAGACAGGCATAAGCTTCACATTAGAGAAGCAGGTTTCACTTTATCAAATGGCTCTGAAAGTAACATTTTCTGAGCCCATTTATTAAGTCACATGACATTTTGCCTTGATTTACCTTATGTCTTTTCAACATTGCTAGTAAAGGATAAAAAACTAAAAAAAAACTGATGCATTATGTTTTCATTCTGTTTACATTTATATTATAGGTATAGGATATTGGTTACTTATGTTTATTTTTTACATTTGAGTTTAGAATTTTTTTTGAGTTTAGAATTTTTTTTTGCGTGTGAATGAAAACTCCCTGATGAAGTATTATAAACTAACAGTATGAATTTTATTTAGCATTACTGAAAAATTTGACAAAGTATTAATTTTTCCTTAAACCAGTTATTCAAAAATATATACTATGATATTTGCCACATGAACTACAATGAAAATAAAATGAGAAAGGTAACTTAAATTTGTTTTTGTGCAGGGAGTTCCTTCGAGACATGTAATTTATTTTAAGGGTTACGCAAGGGTAAAAAGGTTGAGAAACACTGGTTTAGAATGTCCAAACAGAAAAGGATTTAAGTGACAGAGAGTGTGGGAACAGTGGTCAATTCCATAAGCAGCTTTTTAAGAATAAAGTTGAAAACCTTATTTACAGAGTTCAAATACGGTTAATACTAAATTTGAATCACGATTATGGCTTGTTTTGTTAACAGTATTAACAACATTTACCGGCCTGAATGTCTGAGAAATTGTCATAGAAAATATAACAGAAATCAAACCTGTATCCTATATGGAACCGTCATTATATATATATATATATTAGTGTATGTATAAAAAAAAAAAAAAAAATTAGAAAAAACCTTCAGACTAATCTTCCTCACTTGGAATTTCACAGAATCTGATCGGTTGACCAGGGTTTAGATAGCAAGACTTATATGTTTACTATTCATGCCCTATTTCTTAGTATGGAACACTGTTTACAAAGACTGCTTCCCTTAAAAAGGTACTGTCATGAAATACACTGGTTGACTATTGTGTGGGGGGGAGGGGCAAATTACAATCTTTGCTACTATTACACAATAAAAATGAAAATTTTAACTCATTTAATAAACCCTACTTATATCACAGAATACATAAACAGAATGTATAAAATAATCAACTGAATTTTATTGCATCAATGGAAGTTATAAATGCAGCACGGAAGTCAAAAAGAGATGATAATTTCAAGAACACACATGCAAACACCAGATGTGATATGAGAAGGAGATGCACATGTTCTGACCAAAATTTGACAATATTCCAGAAGAACAAACTCCAATATATCAATGTTATGGGAGAGGAAAACATGGAGAAAGATAGGGAAGAAACAAAAAAAAAAAAAAAAAATTATATCCAGTATGTGGATATAATTTTACAGACTCTTAAGACAAAAATAACAAATTAGTTCAAACCCACAAAATACAGTAATTAAAACATTTTAATAAAATTCATACAAGAATTATATCCTGTTTACAATTAAGTTTTTCATTAAACATTGGAAAATACAACAATGAACATAGATGAGAGAGGTAGGTGTCAAGATCTTCCCTACTTTATGTAGATAAAAAAAAGAATTTCTAAACTATTTTAAAATTTCCTGTCATTATGTCAATCTACCAATCCTGTTTTGGTGGTACTAATAGCACAAAATATATATATATATATATATATATATATATATATATATATATATATATATATATATACACACACACACACAAAAGCCATTTTTATTTAACTTTCTGCATTAATCACTAAAAACTTCACCTGTGGAATTTCCACGTGTTGACAATGAAAATTAATCATTATCTCATGCTTTTGTTATTCTCTTGCAACCCACTCATTCCAGTTTCACCTTAACTTTGCACTTACCTGTCTCTCTTCTAGGTAAGTGGGATAAAAACTTAATTTAATCTTTGAAAAACACTTATGGAATATAAAAGGAATCCAAGTAGCAAACCTGTTTCTTTACATCATTTTTATTTTTGTTTATCTCTTGCAAATACAGGGTTGCAATGAGTTAATTGTTGCAGTTTTATATTTTTAAATTTTGCACATGTGCATCGTTTGTTTTTGTCAACTGCACAAGATAGTAGGGTCAGTTGGGCACCCTCTGTGAGAAAAAGAGCACCATGACAATTCATTTAACCAGAATCATTTGGGTATCAATGAAAGGATTCAAAAAGAGTTAGAGGAGTCTAATGATGATTACAAAGGTATGGCATTTTGGAAAACTCACTCAGATCGTTCTGATAAGAAAAGAACTTCTGAATTTGTTGGTGAGGGCCTCAGACTCAACACGGAGGCTTACATCAAATCCCTTGAGGAGGAAGGGCTTTCCTGGGTCAAGGGGGTGGCTACTGAAATGCCCTATGTCTAGCAACAGGTCTCTGCACCATGCTTCAAGCAGGAGAACCTCGCCATGGCTCTCAGACAATTTTCGTGTTCACATCACCCTCCTTTCATCTGGCCACCTAACTCCATTATGTGTGGGGTACAAATGAGTAAGAGTCCAACAAAACTCCTGGTAACACCAAAGATATAGCGAGGTCAAAGTTTATGGCAGCATTCACCAACTTAAACAAGCCGAGTGTCCAGAAGATTTGCAGGAGATTCTGAAGTCGGCTGTGGTTAGCACCAATGGTGATTTTTATTTAATAAATTTACTCAAGTATTTCAAGATATTTTTAGTGTAATTTTGGTAAATAAATCTGTTAAAATAAGATTTTAGTGTTATTTTCATTTTTGTATAATTTAAACAATTTATCCATAGAAACCCTGTGTGTATGATAAAAATATAATTTTAAGGTTGGCTATATTTATGGGTTAAAGTGTTCAATATCAGGGATAGAGTGTATGTAAATATAAATGGTTTGAGGATTGCATTCAAGCATGAAACGGACTGTTGGCTTTTGGTGCTGACTTCAGTGATCAATTTTCAAACAAATATAAGTTTACCATGCTTGATGTACAAAGCAATATAAAGATATTAAAAAGGTACTTATCTAACACAACTAAACATTTCATGTGCACCAATATTGAATATTTACTGTTGTACAGCATGACACCCTATTATTTTAATAAAAAACTTATAAAAACTAGCACTACTCAAGTAGAAACGGTAATCTATTAATTTTTGTATTGAAAATTATATATATATATATATATATATATATATGAAATGGACAAAGTCCAACTATTATTTTAAGACATTTTTATGTTTATACATTCTTTTTATAGATACAAATATTTAAGTAAATGTTCTGTTTATAATAAACAGTATTAAACATTTGCCGACCTGAATGTCCAAGAAATTTTCATGGAAAATATTCGTCCTCCATATATATATATTTGTTTAAATGTTATTTTTAATGGATACCCATATTTGAGTAGATGCTCTGTTTTTATTTATTTACTAAACAGTACTTATTTATCTCCATCTCCCAGCCTGTTCAAGCCAGTAGATGGACATTAATGTAAACAGAGCATCTACTCAAATATGGGTAGCCATTAAAAACAATGTTTAAACAAATATGTCGAATTAATAAATGAAAAATATATATATATATATATATATATATATATATATATAAATTTTTAGAAATATAATATAATATAATATATATAGATATGAAATGGACAAAGTCCGACTATTATTTTAAGACATTTCTATGTTTATACATTCTTTTTATAGATACAAATATTTAAGTAAATGCTCTGTTTATAATAAACAGTATTAAACAACATTTACCGGCCTGGATGTCCGAGAAATTTTCATAGAATATATTCGTTCTCAGACAGGAATCAAACCTGTATCCGATACAAAACCATCATATAGCCTGATGTGCCTTTAACCAATTTGGCCACAGAGGAGCGTTCGGTTAGCAAGGGAGATTGAAGTTTAAAAGCAGTAAATTCGACCTTGCTTACCGAATGCTCCTCTGTGGCCAAATTTTTTTATTTTTTTATTTGACTAATGTATAAACAGAAAAAATATTAAAACAATCTCAGTTTCATGGGTTTCTATCTCATACAAAGGGCACTTTGTAAGAAAGTTGGAACAATATAACACAGATATAAATATACCATGAAACCCTCCCCCCATGTTGTGTCTGTTCTCATTCACATCTGTGTGCACTAAAACTTGGAAAGGTCCACTGCATGTTCACAAGGAAAGAAAAGATGAAAATAAATGTCAAGGTAAATAAATAAGAACTTTAACCCTGTTTCTAATTTTAGGTGTTTTATTCAGGGCTTTCCTTGCTCAGTTGGTGGGTAACACTTGGGACACCTAGGTTGGTTTCATCAGTTTTTGCGCTGCCAACTCCTTGCACATCTGCATGCCCCAATGTGTGGCTGGCAATGCAAATGGCCAGCATCAGTACGATACAAAAGATCAATGTCCCCCACCAAGAGAAGACCAGAACAGAATCTCAAGAATGTATTAATATAGGCCAGTAATTGAAAAAAAAAAAAAAACTTTGTTATCGCTAGGCCTCAAATTTTTTCCTTTACCTAGTTGCTCCCTTTTGCTGTTTCAGTCAAGTAGGTACCACCCAGAAGACCTAAACACTAGAGATCAAGATAAAAATATCTTTCCTCTTCTAGGTGTCCTAATCATAGCTTTCACAGTAAGCTCTGGCAAAACTGACATCCTTCATACTTAAGCTCTTCCACAATCAGAAAAGTGTTCTCAAAGGAATATTTTTTTGGACATCCCAGCATGTGTGGTTTCCTGAAGGTCATTAAGGAGAATTTTGAAAGGCGTTCAGGCATGGAGAAAAATGCAAAAGTACATTGATTTCAGGTGGCAGGACATTTTAAAAGTAAAAATGTCATTTTTGTACTTTAGCAAATAAGCTTTACCAATAGATTTTGATTTTATCCTTGTATTACATTCAAACAAGTCAGAGAAAACTATAGGAAACAGTCTGTGCTTATTTAGCCACCAAGACAATAAAGAAAAGGCATTCATATGAAGAAAAAAAATGTGTTAACAAATGAGGCTGTATTTTCTATTACTCAAATTCTTTACTTCCTAAAATACGGGCCAGTTATCAGCTGACAGTGGACTCTCAAGAAAATATTTGGCATATTTAGACCCTTTCTCCCCAAGTGATACTTGCTATATCTAGTCTGAAAGTAGACAGTCCCAGGATTTCACAAGTGGTCTCACTTTGTCCAAACTTCAATTATTTGTCAAGTTATGATTGTTAGAAGTTAATCAACACTCTCACATGTTTAGTCAGTTACTCTGAGATGATCAATTTTAGATCGGTCTCTTTTTGCAGGGAGTCACTAGAATCTTGTCAAAATAAAGGTTATAAATGGCAGACAGGTTCAAGTTGATACTCATTTTAAAAAAGACTTATCAAATAGATTTGGGTTAAAAAGTCAAATTAACAATTTGACATATTTTGCAGTTTTTTTGTCTCTGATCCCGACTGTGCTAAGAAAAAGAAAAAGTGTGAGACAAATTTTCCTTTTTAATTTAAGTACTCAAATATTAAAACAATTTAAAATCTACAAAAATATAAGAAAATTCTTCTCAAGAAGATATTTTAAACATTTTTTTTTTTAACACAACTTTCTTCGTATTTATCAAAAAGTCATGATCTAAATTGTTAAAAAAAAAAAAAAAAAAAAAAAAAAAAATGATAGTCAAATGTAAAATTTAACCATTTTAAGAATTTTGGCTTTTTACTGCAGACTAAGATTTCTAGACTTAAACTTCTTGTTTTTAAATAGTTTAAATGCTGCCTTGTCAACATTTAACAAATTTAGCTGAAAATACCACAAAACTAAAACTCAGGCAACAAAGTTAGCAAAATTGTGTTATACCAATCTTTTAAGGCCCGTCTAAAAAAAAAAAAAAAGTCATAATCAGTGCTCAACCATCAATGTCTATTATAAATGTTGGAATAAGTTAGAAATCAAGCTCTTTATTTACTAACCTTAGGCAACAAATGTACTTCTACAGAAGTTATGCTGAGAATACCATGGACTGAACATTTAAGAAAGATGGAATTTTAGAGAAAATGGAAACAAAAAAAAAAAAAAAAAAAAAAAAAAAAAAAAATACTTATACTTATCCAAAAGAGATTGTTAAAATTTCTAGGACACATGAGGAAAGAGGGTTTAGGAAATTTGACACTCACTGACAGCACTGCTTGAAACAGTTCATGTGCCAAGTTAATTATAATCTCTCAAAATTGTAGTTAGGAGATGAAATATCATCACCTAGCTGAAACATCCGAGAGGATAACAATAAGCATCAACATAATATGCCACAGATCTCAGCAAAGCAGGATTAATGACCTGAAATTATTTTGGATTACTACAACTTAATTTTTCTTAATCTCCATAAGATTATTATTATTATTTTTTTTTTTTTTTTTTTTTTTTTTTTTACACACACACTATTAACAGTCATGATGAACTGCTGTCCTCTCATGGAGGTCCCCCCCGTGCCTTAAGTGCCTGTTGAGACTTAAATGACTCAGACCTCAAGTGGAACTTATACGTACAATCCATCACTAAAGATGCTGTAGAAGAAAAATGGTTGGTCCCTTTGGCACTCCATTAGGCACCCGATTCTTCTTGGTATGCTCTAGCTTTACCAGAGCAGGCCGAAAATGGGGTACCGTTGCCATATATGGGCAGGGACTGGGCAGTCTTCATTTTACAGTTTCAATAGAGGCAAAAGGCATTTCTGCATCTTTGTAGGGATTAATTATTTTCCATCATACATCCTCCCCCAGGCAAACTGTTGCAAGCTTCTCACTGCTCTATCACTATTTGCAGGGAAAGTGTTCAGATAAACTAAGTTTCTTGGCTCCATCAGTTCTGACAGCTTCTTCCCATGAACTGCTGCTTTATAGAACCAACTCCCAGAAGGATGATCTCCTGGTCAGTACAATCTGAACCTTTGGGTTATCTTCCCCATAAACTGGAGCTCATACTCTGTAACCATCTACCTTCAGTGGCTTTTGTACAGAGCAAACATCAATGAAAAAAATGAAAAAAAATGAAAAAAGGACAGTAGTCAAAAAACAAAACATGGAGAGAAGGAAAGTGCCGTTTCCTTTGAAAATTCAAAATTTACAACATGCAACTATAATTTCAAAATTTGTCGTGGAGAAAACCTATAATTGTAACACTTATGTAGATTTTGGTCTATAATCAGGATATAATCATTTATATTTATCTACAGTGTAACCCGGATATAAGAGATTTTCTCTGGTCCCAAATTAGAGCCTGTGTTAATGTATATATATAATAAACCAAACCCGGATATAAGAGACTTCTTCTCCGGTCCCAACAACTCTCTTATATCTGGGTTACACTGTATTTCATTCTATGTCAGACATTTTTTTTTAACTGTTTATATTAATTTCCACAACTTATACTAGTAGCAAACCACTTGCATATAGACAGAAAATAAATTCAGTAAATATACAGAAATAAGAAGGGTGAAAGGCAAGCATGTGTCTTCTTACTGGACTTAACTTACACAGTGAGGCAATCCTGAGAGAATTAGAAGTCCTGCCAGGATATATTATTGACAGCCACAACCTTAACATAATTTATGCAGATAACTGCGTTGATAGACACAGAAAGGAAACAAGAACTCCTACAGTAGACATTAAAGGAAAATAAAGGACTAAACATTAATTGCAGAAAGAAAGAATGCATGGTTGTTAGTAAAAGAAACATCCTAACATGCAAATTACAAGTTAGAAATATCAAAGTAGTGCAACAATTTAAATATCTTGGAAGTGTTTTAACAGGTCAGAAAGTGCAACTCAAATCCAAAAAGCACATTGGGATAGAAAAAGATGCATTTCGAAAGCTAAGCAAAGTATTAAAAAACTGGAAAATTCTGTTAGAAACAAAGAAAAGAGTACTGAATCCTCCTATATGGCAGTGTATTCTGAAAATCTCAGATGAAAAAGCTTGAAGCAATAGTAATGTGGTTCTACAGAAAGATGCTGACAATACCATGAACTGAACAGGCAAGCAACAAGGTTTCAGAAAAAAATTGGGGAAAGAAAGAAAAAAAAAAAAAAAAAAAAAAGAAAAAAGAAAAAAGCACTAATACTTATCAGAAAGTTGAAATTATTATGGTACAAGGAAAGAAGGTTTGGAAAATTTGATGCTCACAGGCCAGATTGAAGGCAAGAGGGATAGAGGAAAACAATGTATAATCTACCCAGAAAGCATGAGTAAAAAATGTATGGCAGAACAGGGTTTATGAAAGAACAGAAAAAAATTTCTTAAAGGACAAGAAATTCTAAAGAAACACAGCACTTCGGATCTGCAATTATTAAGAGTTCAAATTTTTTTTAAGCACGGAGAGAAGCTTTTGAAAAAAAAAAAAAAAAAAAAAAAAAAAAAGTCTGAGAAGGAAAGCACATTTTTCCTTTGAAAAATTCTTGTGTACAATGTTGTGCACCAGAATTTTTCAAAGGAGGTGGGGAGGGTTTCCTTTAATTTTTTAAAGTTTTTTTTCTGTTTTACCTTCACTCCACGCCATGCTTAAGGAAATGAAGAAAAATTAAACTTAATAATTCCAGATTCTTCTTTTAATTTCAAAATTTGGTAAAAGGAAACATTAACTAATTTTAAAACTTTGTGTGTATATAAATATAACATTTTTGCCTATCATAATTCTGGAGGAACAACTATGTCAAATATTTTTTTTTAACTTTATATTACTTTAGTCAGTGGCACTCCTGATAAAATTCAAGCTATGAATTTTACAATTGCAAGACAGTCTTTTACAAGACTCCATTGCACTAGTCTTTGATGGGTGCAGCTAGGATCAACACAAAAGATTGCTCATGTAATAAATTATGTAGCAGAAGAATAGTACGTACTAGTATATTAATTTATTTATCCAAACCCTAGACAGCATTTCGCACCCAGGTTCACTAATGCGCCCTTAACAGAAAAAAAAAAAAAAAGTAATTTAAAAATTATTTTTATATTTAAAAAAAAAAAAAAAAAAAAAAAAATCTTTATTTTTAAAAAGCTAGACACCAAACAACTTCCGTGTCTAAGTCAAGTCTTTGTCATTTTAAACTGGATGCTAAATTCCTTAATCTTGAAGAAGGAGTGTATAATCCTTTCCTTTTCTTCAATGGACAACAGATTTTTAAATCCGTCATTATCGGCCTCACTTAAAAGAGCCGATTTTTCATAAGTCACTATGAAAACTGTACCATTAATCTTTGGGAATGCTAAAAACTAAAATTTCATATTTTCAAATTTTATGACTAATTATTGATTCCTTATTAAAATTTAAAGTGCACCCCGGAGTTTTATGTGTCCCTAAAGTAAAAAAAAAAATGTTGAGAAACATTGCCCTAGGCAGAGTATAAGACTCCTGGTGAAGTTTCACTTTTACATAGTGTCAACCCGTAGTCTGGATTATCGATCCTTTCCATAGCTGTATTATGTGCTTTGCCAGGTACTACATACGGTTTTGAATTCAGGGTTTTTTTTTCCTTCTAGACCGGTTTCTACTCAAGGCTATATAGAACAAAGTCTGTCATTTTTTATCCACATATTGGAGTAGAAGAGATAGATTCATACCTTTCCTCAGGGTAACACGTAAGTAGTGAATGTAATAATTTTAATGAACTCAACTCAAATGGTTGAGTAAAGTAAATAAAATCAAATAGATGTTCAGTTTGCAACAAAGATCCGTCTGAAAGTTGGAGTTTTTTTTAAAAAAAGGAAAAACGTAGTTTACAATTTTCAAAAGATTAGTTGCGACATCAGTTTTTTTTAAAAATTACTTTGGTGGTGGGGATGACAAAAAAAAAAGATTTTCGTAAAAAGTAACTTTTTTCTACCCAGTTACCGAAACTTTTGCAACTATAAAAACAGAAAATTACTGATCTCCCTACGTACGACCATTTGTTATTAAATTAAAACTAAAACAAAGCATTTACAAAAATTTGAAAGGAAGATAGGACAATTTTTTTTCTCTAAAAACAAAGTAGTGAAACTGAAAATTAACTTTAATTTTCAAATTAAATGTCAAACAGCTCGTCCTTTTTTGTTGGCTGTTATGAAGAAAAAAATTTTTTTTTTTTTTAATTGTGGGGGAAAAAAAAAAGAAAGCTGTTTGAAACTGTTTTAAAATTAAAACTAAATAGGTAAACGAACAGAACCGTATTTCGTTAATTTCTTATGAAATTTTTTTTAAAAAAAAAAGGTGAATAAAACTTGCACTTTCGTTGTCATTATTTGGAGAACTTACTCCATCCGATAATTATCTAAACCTGAAACAAAGTTCTATTAAACATTTTTTTAACCTTATTACATCCCTAAGCTATGTTTTCTGAGTGTGGGTCCAGTAAAGACTGGACTAACTTTCTCACACTCTGGGGCACATAATGAGGAAAGAAGGCTTTGAAAATCTGATCCTCACAATACTACAGCTTGAAGGTACGTAAGAAGAGAGAGAGAGCGGAAAGCAACGCATAAATTAATCTGGTGAACTTAAGTGAATTGATGGCGGAAACAGGGTTTGAGAAATATGGCAGAAAGACAAAAGTTATAAAGAGCTACAAAAAGGACAAAGTTGTGAAGAAAAAAGATCGCCAACGTCCTTAAGGGACACAGCACATAGAAAAGAAAATATTCAAGATTGTTTAAGAAGTGTTAATTATTTGAAGTAAATTTTTCGCTTTCCGGGTGCTGGCAAAGGTAACCACTTTAAATAAGAATTTGTACATACCCTGTATATCCGGTGAATTTAAAACTCAATGAATATAAAAAAAATTGGAAACTTATTCGAGGAAAACGATATTATATTGTGTCGTTTCGGTTTGCTCAACTGTATTAAATATTCTCGACCTTGTCACCTTATGCACTAAAAACTTAAAATACCGCGAAGTATGAAAAAAAAAAAAAACAAAACAAAGAAAAAGTAAAATAAAAAGTAAAACTTAGATTTAACGAGTTTTAGTAAAAGTTTCCTTATCGCTATAAAGTTTGCAAATTTTATTTTTATATTTTTAGCGGCAGAAATCTGGATAATCAAGAATTTAGGATTGGTTGATTGAGGAACAGAACTACTATAAAACTAAAAAATAATCATAAACTGAACACATGTGCGTGTGTTGTAGCGAAAAAAAATAAAAATAAAAGACAAAAAATAATTATAAAATATAGGAAAAAAAACTGCTTATTGTGGGTTTTTTTGCTTTTAAAAAACAAAAACACAGAGAATCCCCCTCGCTCGTTTTGAAGCAACCAGCTGACGAATTCTAAGTTCTGATGAGTTAGGTATTTAAAGAGAATTTGACCCATTTCCCACCCCCAGAATAAGTGTATTCACGTCAATAATGGAACGATTTTCATTTTAAAAAAGTATAGGGAAATTCACAAACGAAGATTTTGGTGGAGGGTTTCCCCCCATGTCTTTTGCAGACACCATGGTAGTTTATGAGGTCTACGCAAGAGGGGGGCATGTTATTTCGTACTACGGGTTTTTAGTTTTGGCACAAAGCCATATAGAACACCTATTGGCGATCGAACTCGCTATTCATTCATCAGACTAGTAGCTCTTTAACTACACGCCGAGAAGCGGTAGGTTTCTCAAAAATAAAATAAAAACACCTGTATCACAAACAGATTTTTTTTTTTTTTTGGTAAGAGTTTACAAAAAACAAACAAAACTACCAAGACCCTTCCTTAAATTATCCTCTTTAGTCTTGTTTTTCATTTCCTTCGTTTAACTTTGAAGTAGTAGTAGCCTTTGAAATACCCGAAGAAAAACCAAGTATGTCAATTAACTGGTCACTTTCGTCATCGCAGAACTTCCTTAAGTTTCAAAACGGGAATTCCTACTTATTTTTAGACATAATAATAATTCTAATCAAATGTAATTGTTTCAAGATGCCGAATAAAAAAAAATAACCAAAAGTAAAACAGAATCGCCGAAATACATTTATGATTTTATTTTTAAATAAAGATTTTTATCATTGTGACTAACATTGATAAATCTTTTTTAGTTAGTGTTTATCCACCCAAACCAAATAAAACTTAACATTTCGAATTCTTCACTACTGGAAGACTGAAGTGTTAATGAACACTGCTAGATGGAGTTTGGAAGATTAACGGTTAATCTTCCAAACTCAATCTAGCAGTGTTCTATACAAAAAAAACTGTTAGCTGAAACCTTAAAAATGAATACCAAAATTGAAAATTATAACAATTTCGAACATCCATACTAATCATTAGTAAAAAAATGTAACTAATAGGTCAATTGTGCTTTTTGTGATAACATTTTAAAAGTTTGTGTTCTTTAAAATGAAAAAGTAAAAATATAAAAAAAAAACTATTCTTAGAGAGTTGAAAAGTTTAGAATAACTTTAAAACTGATAAATTATTCAACAAGCCAAAATGACAATTGTTTCAACCAAAATTATACGTAGGACATTAGTGGTAAGAAAACGAAAGAATACCAACTGTTTTTTTGTTATATTAGTCAATGTATTTTTCTGTTACAGAACTAACTGCATGTTGGGTGAAGCTTAAGATTTAAGAACATAATAAAATAGAAATAAAAAGAAAATTCGTGTATCAAAAGAAAAAACAACAATTAAAAATCGTAAAAATGTTAGGATAGAAGAAAAACAGCTTCGTAAAAAACAACTTTAAAGTTTGTTACAAGGGCAAACAAAGTGACAAAAAGTAGTTTAGTATCGAAACGAAATGTGTTTATCTTTACCAAAAAATATTCCAAAATTTTAAGTAAAAAGACGGAAATGACAGTTTAAAAAGAAAAAAAAAAAAAAGAATTATCGGTACAGAATTAGTATAAACTTTAAAAGGAAATCACAATATCTTTTTTGTTTGATTTTTTTAAAGTGATTTTCGTAACTTTAAACAACATTAAAAATAAAATTAAAAATAGACAAAAAAATTCAAGTTCTTCTTTCCCTCTTAAAAAAATAAGGAAAACATGAATGAATAAACACCTCTAGTCCAGGGTGTTAAAAAAGTTTAAAATAAATTAAGTTTTAGTTATTTTTTTTTTAGATTAATTTTTTTTTCATCTTACCCGAACAGAATAGCAACCAGAACAAATGTACAATAACAATGGTTGGATTTTAGTCGGAAATTTAAATAGTTTTCAGTAATGTTGCCGACTTTGATTGCATTTTTCATCCTGATGGTAGCCACAGTTGTGAGGAGTTGGTGATGATGGTTGTTAACTTCTTGTTGTTGTTGTGGTGGTGGTAGGAGGAGGCAAACCCAAATGGTTGGTGATCAGCACACTGGTACTCCGAAAAGATCTTTTGCTTTTTACTGCCATTACAACCCCCCAAAACGGTGAAAAAAAAAAAACACTGTTTACACAATGAACAAATATAATCTGTTATCAAATTAAAGTCCTGACTTGGGATTTTTAAATAATTATAGAAGAATGAATAGTAACAGCTGCAATTGTTCGGAGTCCAGATCCAGTGACGTTAAGAAGTTACTGAAGAAAAAACATTAATAATAATAATAATGCGACATAAAATAAAAATTCAATGAGTATGATCTCGCGATACCATCCCCCTTTTTTGCTTTGCTGTTGTGGTGTTGATGTCAAGTATTTCTTAAGGAAGATGGTGATGCAAAAAGAAGATACATTTTTTTTTCTTATAGAGAGTGTCATCATACTCATCATAAGTTTGTTGATAATGACACTGACTGTCCTGTAAAAAAAAAAAAGATATAAAAAGAAAAGCCGATATAAAAGTTTTACACAATTGTTGTAATATATTTTTATTTTTTAAAGATATATACACTTCCTGCTTTTTCACTTTTTATTGTAGAAATTAAAAATTAATGGTAACTTAAATACCAGTCAGATTCTTTTCTTCGGAATAGAAACGCAATCTTATTTGCTTTTTAACTTTAGCACTCGGTCGATACGCTTTTCGATAAAAGTCGAATTTCATCAGATTTTTTTTAAAAAGATTATTTATGATGAAATTATTTTTAAAAAAGTGAAAGAAGATAGATTATCGACATTTTTTTTTAGAGTTGTTAGAAATATGCCCATGTTAACCACCAGGTTTCCGTGATCGAAATGATTCAGGTGACGTCCATGATGAAAACGGATATCGAGCTGTGCTGTGGTTATGGGAAAACAATCGAAGATTATTGCAGTAAAAAATAAAGAATAATAATACCCTCCTCCCCACCGTGGAAGTAATGTTTGATTCGAATTTCCAGGAATATTACCAAATACAAAACTGAATAAGACTGGGGAGGGTTAAATGATGAAATGTTTCCTAAGTATTGATAATGGAAAACGGAGAATCTGAAATCTCTAAGATGAAGAAAATTCGCTCCAATAGCAGTACTTTCTCAGCTAAATTTAATTCTTTAAAAAATTATCGGCAGGAAAAAGCAATAATTTTTTTCAGAGTTTTTGAGAGGAGGATTTTTTTTACAGTGATGCTCAGCCTGTTCAGGGCCCAAAAGCCACTCAAGGTAGACCGTTACAAAATAAGAAGCACAATTTATAGTGATGCGTGGAGAAGATAACGGTTAACCCTGAATTCGAATAGAAAAAGATTGTAGTGGCGGGGAAGCATCTTCTTGGAAGTCGGTTCTACAAAGCAGCAGTTCACGGAAAGAAGCTGCTCGAGTGGAACTTACATTTCACTAATGGAATACGAAGGGAATGAGGGTGGTTCACTACAATGGGTGTGGCATGGTTGGTCATAGTCGTGAAGGTTAGAACTGATGGAACTAAGAAATATAATTCGTCTGAACACTTTCCATTGCAATAGCGATAGAACCGCAAGAGGCTTGCGACATTTCGTCTGATAGAAAGGGTTTATAAGGAAGAAAATAAGTCATCACCCACAAGGACGCGGAGACGTTTTTGGATTCTATCGAAACTGGAAAGTGAAAACTGGGCAGCTCCTGCCCATATATCGCAGCGGTACTCCATTTTCGGCCTGATCAGACTCTTGTAAAGGTAGAGGATAGCAGTAGCCAAGTACTTACTGGAGCTGTACAGGCTTTCTCTTCCTCTCTTGTTGAAATCTCTGCCTCTGGGCGGAGAGGAACCCAGACGAGGTTATGCCGAAGAGCATAGTCTCGTTTGGTGAGGTAGACAAACCCAACTTCGTGTATACGAGGTCTACGGGCAATTTTGCCCGATTCTTCGCGCTCGGAATGCCCCACGTTAAAAATTGGCTTTGTGCCACATTTTGCTTTATGAGGAGGTTGGTAAATAGAGAGAAACGATTCTTGAATGGGGATCATGATGCCTTCTTTGGGTTGTATCCGTATGAAAGAGTAAAACCTCTATTACACAATGATAATTGTGGTGTCCAAGTTAGCTTCTCCTTAATTCCCTAATTGTTCACTAGGGGGCGCTCTCCCTACACTATAAATACTGGGCGACGTCTTGCCGCGTTCTCTTTTTCACTTTGCATTTCAGCGGACACATTTAAAAATGTGATCTCTCGCAGAGATCTGCGTTTTACCCACTTGTGGGAAAACGCCATGAAACACACATACACGTACATACGAACATTCACCAAAATACAAACTCTCTACGTTCACGCACAAACACAAATGTTGATGTCTGTACACAATCCTCTACAGTGGATTCGTCATTGACATCAAAAACTAGTTTTCAGCTACATATAATAGCAAAACAGAATTTCGAATACTGCATTTCAAAAACAGTCACACTTTCATAAAAAGATAAGCTTTTAAAAGGTTATAAAGGATTAAACATCAATGGCAAGAAGACAGAATGGTTGTTAGCAAAAGGATGAGCCCATAGTGCGAATTGCAAATCGGAGATACCAAAATCAAGCAAGTGCGGAAATTTAGATATCTGGTAAGTGTTTTAACAGACGACGGAAAGTGTGACACTGAAATCTGAAGGCCCCTTGGGATATCCAAAGATGCATGCCATAAACTAAGCAGCGTGCTAAGAAATAGAAAAAAAAACTTCGCTAGAAACAAGGGAAATAATACTAAACTGCTACGAAATATCTTTCCTCCTGTATGACAGTGAATGCTGGGCAATCTCCTCAAAGATGAAGGAGAGGCTTGAAACAACCGAAATGTGGTTCTATAGAAGGATACTGAGGATACCATGAACGAAATTTTAAAGAAAATGGAAACAAAAATGAAACATACTTAACATCAGGAAGAGACAGTTGAAATTTCTAGGAAAGAGGGTTTGGAAAATCTGATACCCACAGGACAAATTGAAGGCAAGAAGGACAGAGGAAAACAAAGCATAACATAATGAGGAAGGAGGGCTTGGAAAATCTGATACTCACAGGACAAATTGAAGGCAAGAAGGACAGAGGAAAACAAAGCATAACATAATGAGGAAGGAGGGCTTGGAAAATCTTATACTCACAGGACAAATTGAAGGCAAGAAGGACAGAGGAAAACAAAGCATAACATAATGAGGAAAGAGGGTTTGGAAAATCTGATACTCACAGGACAAATTGAAGGCAAGAAGGACAGAGGAAAACAAAGCATAACATAATGAGGAAAGAGGGTTTGGAAAATCTGATACTCACAGGACAAATTGAAGGCAAGAAGGACAGAGGAAAACAAAGCATAACATAATGAGGAAAGAGGGTTTGGAAAATCTGATACTCACAGGACAAATTGAAGGCAAGAAGGACAGAAGAAAACAAAGCATAACATAATGAGGAAGGAGGGCTTGGAAAATCTGATACTCACAGGACAAATTGAAGGCAAGAAGGACAGAAGAAAACAAAGCATAAAATAATGAGGAAGGAGGGCTTGGAAAATCTGATACTCACAGGACAAATTGAAGGCAAGAAGGACAGAGGAAAACAAAGCATAACATACTTAGTGAGCTTGAGTAAATAACTGGCGAAACGGGAGAAATAACAGAACAAATTTATTAAGTGCTTACAAGGGACAAGAAATTGTGGAGAGCCATAATCGTCTACGTTTTGAGGGGACACAGTATATAAAGAAGGGCTAATTTAAATATTAATCTGAATAGTAGTCGTACGGTGGAGTGATGGATAGCGGCTCGGATTGAGGAATCGGTGAGCCGAGTTCGAATTCCAGTCAAATCCATTACATTCACTTACGTGCTAATACCCGTGGGAAAGGTATGAATCCTCTTCATTCCCTCCCCCAGCTATAGAAAAATAGCAAACCTTCGATGGTAACTGGTCTACCACAGAAAGAAATAGCTATCTACTGCGGGAAAAAAAATCTGCCTCGTCAATCATGTATCGAAAGATACATGATCGCCTAAGCGTGTATCACTCATGGCACATAACTGACTGAATAGTAGTGGTAGCCATGAAAATTACTGTTTTCGTATCTCTATCTCCTGATGAAACATAATTCTTCAATTAATGATTGAATAAACTCTTTACGAGTTCTACGACTATAAAATACCTGTAGATATTCACCCATGGCATTGTTAAATATTTGAGCCTAACAACTTGAACAAAATATTGCAATCATAAGTAAGAAAGCAGAGGGCATCTCGGAGTGGTGTAATGGTTAGAAAGCGTGTCTCGCTAGCACAATTACCCCTGAGTCGTGAGTTCGATCCTCACTGGGTACCCCCATATTTCGGCCTTGGGCCACATCTAAGCTACGCTTAGAAAATCGCCATAAGTAAGAAAGCAGGTAATTTAAAGAAATAAAAGGGTACAAATGAAAAGATTTGAAATTAACAAGTGTTTCCATATCACTGAAGCAGACGTTTAACACGTGAGAACGTTATCACCTCCTCTAGCTTCTTTCTTTCAATGAAACCAAAAACTTGCCTTTACTCGCAATAAAGACGGAATTATTATTCCATTATTTATTAAGTATTGGCAAGGCGTAACGTGCGCACTAATTAAGGAAGAACAGCCGTAACCGCGACAGCAGCAACAATAATAATAACTAGCCGACAATCTGTCTTAGAAACATTTTTATTAATAAATTTATTTATAAGTAAGGATGTACAAATGAAAAGATGTGAAATTGACGATTTTTTTTTCGATTTCATTGAAACAGACGTTAAACACTTCTATCTTCCCTTCTTTCTTTCATTTTCTCACTGAAACCAAGTAGCGTCTCTGATATATCAGTTCCGTGTTTTCACGCGGTCAAAACGGAATAGTCCGATATTTATGAGGTATTGGCAGAGCGTAACGGTCGTGCGAACTAAGGGGAACTAACTAACGATGGGAGAGACAAACAAAATTACAGTAGAGATAATAATAGGATCCGTGTAAATTTCACGGTCGTTAATAATTTAAATTATCCCTTATTTTAAACCTCTGATATTCTTTCACGTTTTGCTTGTCTGTTATCGGTCGGTCCTGACATGGCATCTCGGCTTCAGTCACTTTCCCACCACCGTAACATAGACTCCCAGTGCATTTTCTATAAATATTTTCATCGTAATTCTTCTGATGGGTTTTTCTCTTTGGTACCTAGATTTTACGAATTTAAGCGCATTACTAAATTGACAGCTAGCTCTCACCATTCTATGGTGGAAATTACTAGATGCAACTCTATGTTAATATTTTCTTCTCCCGTTCTTCTCGCTTTTGAAACACTCTTCCGCCTTCTTACTTTCCAGTCAGGGTTGCTTATCAACCTTTTACAGGTTATTTAAAGCCTGAAAATATTTTTAAATTGTAAGAAGAATTTTTTGGAAGGGGATAATGGAGGTTTTAACTGATACAATTTCTACTTATAGCTAGGGAGAGAAGAGGTGGATTCATACCTTCCCCAAGGGTATTTGCGCGTCTGAATATAACGAACCCAACTGGTATTGGAACCCGGCTCTTCAATTTCCAATTCCTGGCCTTTACTCGTTACATCACCCGCACATCCAAGCGTACAGCACCTGGTATTCCCAAGCGGTCGCCCATTTAGGTACTGACCAGGATCGACGTTGCTTAAGTTCGGTGATCGTACGACATGGCCGTAAGTCGATACTGCATTCTGATCCTAGGTAGAAAAGTATAACGGTTGTATATGCAAACGAAGAGGAAAGCAGACTATTCTATACATCGTTCTCGCTAGGGAGCAAACGTTGGAAGAAGAAGAGTGCCAATGCTTTCGGGATTTTTTGTAAAGGGCACGTTGAATTAAACAAACATTATATGGTCCTTCATATTATATGTTTTGCTATTCGAACTAACATGCTCATCTTTGTTATTATAATCACAATATTCCGGTCGTTGTACCTTCCAGTCTTCATATTAGACTGACAATTTGCTCAGTCGACCTAACATAGAAATGAATACCGCCTGGAAGCCTCTGATTAAGAAAGAAAGGACACTCAAAGAAAATATACAACCACTTGTACAGTTCCATCAACTGAATACAGACATTAGATTGTCCAAGTGAATTAAAACATTAGCTAAAACATATTTGGTTTCCTGGTAATTCTGAGTTCAATCCCTGGGTTTGGTAGTGCAAAAAGGCACATCCTCTAATTAAATAGAACAAACTAACAAGCGAAACAAAGGTGAATAAAACTAAGAACTGATTATAAAATATCCCTAAAGGATGGAAAGCGGGATTTATTTATTTAAGGTGGATGCTTAACTCTAGTCAGGTGTCTTCGACGAACAAACTTATGACTATTGTTCCGGTGTAACACGGACTTATGGTACGTGAACAAAAATCACTGAATTATCTATAAATAACTTTGACCTTTTAAAGCGTTTTACAAATCCCATTGCTCGGTAGCCCTGTAGAGTAATTGGCCATGGTTAAATGTAATTGGCAGAAATATCCAACAAACAGAATTGATAAAGTTTCGAATAAACAATAAGAAAAGAAAGAAAACGATAATACTAAGCAGACAATATATACGAGGTCTGATAAAAAAAAAAGTATTCAGACGTGTTATATAAAAAGGAAACTACAACGCTTAACAATTCAGCATTTAATCTCCTTCGAAGTAGATCTGTGGTGTAGTGAGACGGCCACACTCTACACACTTTCCTTCTCAGAATTGCTATAAACAACGGATATGGGTGAGAACGTTATAACTTAGTGTGTATGCGTAACAGAGTTCAAAGTCAATCTGTCAAGCGGCTTCCCCCTCTGTACTTTAAAAACAGTCTCGATAGGGCAAAAGACAAAAGTAAGCAAAGCAACAGTAATAAGGCAAAAAGTTAAGTAAGAATGGTGTTAACATATAAAAGGGATACAGAAAAGTGATTGTAGCGTTCTGACTTCAAGGCAAGAAAGAACAAAAATATGGCGGATGAGACAGAGTAGTGGTCTATCATTCCATCTAGGTGTGGAACCAACGAATACTTTATTTCATTCAATATTTCCCATAAAAATTTTTTTTATAGATTCTTATACACGTTTATGGTCGAGTTTTTCTGCTAATTAAGCTTCGACCAATGCAAAGGTTTGGAAAACTTTTTTTAAAAAAAGAAGAAGAAAAAACAGATCTAAATCTGTCTTCGTTTTACAGCTGAAAGCTGTAGCTTAGAAATATTATTAAGGATTTTGTCAAGTTTTTTTTACACGCTCATATTTATTACGATTAGTCTAACCTCGACGGTACAAACAGCTACCAGAATGTATGATTGAATTTCTATCAAGACGGGTTGTTACTGAAATGGAATCTTTTTTTTAAAATACCAGTTTGCACATGTTTCTTACGTTACTTATTGCATTTTGACTACAGCGCAAAATAGTGTTCTTTAAGCAATTGTTTATTTTTTTTTAAATCAAGTCACCCCAAGCAAGGCGATAACGCCACTAAGTTAAAATGGGATACTGGTAGTAAAGAAAATCAAAAGACTTTAGACGGAACTAGAAACCCAATCCTAAACTGGAAACAAGAAATAAACCTCTACTCTTTTCAAAAGACCGATGAGGAGAGTGAACCGAACGACAGGCAAACTTATCTACTCCTATTAAATATCAACTTTAGTAAGTTTTTGTTCAAATGGTTCGCCCTAATTGTTATTCTTCTTTATACTTCTTAGTTTAGTCTGGCACACGGCCACAGTAGTGGAACACCTAGTATGGAATGGTTTGTGAGACTCGCTTGCTGACCATCACTCAGGCAACAGCGGGTATTTAAAAGATTAGTTTGGCCCAAAGTCAGAAATGCGTAGGGATGCAGAGGGTGATTATCTCCCTTTCGGCAGGATGAATTCACGAGGGTCACGTGACGGCCGGTGAGTGACGACAGTTCATGGGCTGACGAACCCCTGCTGCCGAGTACACCGCGGAGAATGTTTGCCTACGTGGTCCTGTCGCAGTTAGCTCCCCTTCATTTTCTTAACGCTTCACCAGGGGTCTCTCCCTCCCGGGAGTATAAATACGGGCTGACCCTTGGCCTCTCTCTCTCTCTCCTTTTTCCACAGGTCTTTCCACGGCTGCGCCCACGTGCGTCCAACGGGCCTCGCTTGAGGTCGGCAACCGTTGCACGTGGTGCGAGGTATTTCCAGTATGTGAACTCTCACACACCCTTCTAGCGTTTCCCATGTTCAGGGAATACGCTAAAACAAGATTCACCAAACTGTACGGACATTCTAACTCAAACACACACACACACACACAATAACTTTCCACACAGACACTAAACGTTCTATACATGTTTTAAATTTGTATTTGTAAATTCGTGTATCAATCTGTTTTTATCTGTTTGTTAATAATATATATTTGTTCGCATACAAATATCTATCTCGTTTGTTCCTTTGGACGCCATTAAAGTCCAACATTCTTTTTTGTGGCTGGACCGGCCAGAGATAATTCATCTTCTCTACTTCTTCCATTCCCCTCACACGGCCGGTCCACTACAGTCCCCAACAAGGAACGTAAAAGACACCACCGACCTGGTCGTTTTCCCGTCGGGAAATATTACAAGTAAGAACTTCGATTTTCTCCAATTCACACTGCTTGTTTTATCCATATATGTTGTAGTTTTCTCGTCTGAGACAATTAGTGGTATGTATACACATATTTGTATATAATTTCTTGTTCGACATATCGGTATACAATATGTCATTCAGCAAAATGCATATGTGTCATTGCTTTCTTCCAGCTATTCTGGTTCTTCCCTCTCTTGTATTAATATATCAAGAGTATACTAATGCCTATAATGGGGCAACTGGAAATATTATCTGTTTCTAAATCCCCAAATAAGCGTTTGTTATCAAAAGAAGATCGAACTTACTGTCTAATAGCTGGAATAATTAGCTAATCATTATCTTCATTGCCAGGCGCCCAAGCATCTCATCCTACGCGATTGATTCAGACTAATTACTTTGCTTTTGTTGCAAAGACGAGAACTCTGTCAAGGAGGTAAACTGCTATTTTGCATAACTCAAGAACCGTGGCTTTGATGCGATTTGGCACCAATTCAGTTTCGAGAGAAACTAGGAACCCCTTAAAAGTAAGGCGCATAGACTATTTTTAATGTTGTTTAATTTAATAACAATTAAATGCCCCAAGTGCCAGACTAAATGAAGCCCAGTGAATATTAGGTTGTTACATATATTCGTTCGTTTTTTTCCAATGTTCAGCGAATGATCTCGAAAAATAATCTTTCATGGCGTTTTTTGCTTCTTAGTAACTCTAGTCATCCTGTGAAACTGTTGCCTGTTCAGTTGGATGTGAATCAAAGGCACGCAAGTAAATTGGTGGTCAATGGAGGCGTGCTGGAGTTTGTTTCTCTCGGCCAATGCATGTGGTACTAATGCGCCGTGTTTCCACCTCTTAACCATTGAGTGACGATGACGAGCGACAGTAACTCGAGAGCTTGCTATCTTCCGAGATAATTTCCTAGTTGTCTTGTGCAATTCTTCTTTAACCAGCGCGAACACAATTGGTTCTCATCAAACTGAACAGGTTGGCCAGAACGCGAAGAGTTCGAACCTCCCCTCCCAGAAACGAGAAAAAAAATTCTGTGCTATTCTATCGATAATGAACTCATCTCCGTACACAGCACAAATATCTCGAGCAGCTTTGGCAGTTTTGTGACCTTGATTAAAAGCAAAAAGATGTCGAACATGACCATTCTTGTCTACTTGGCAGGCATTCCATCTCGAAGGGGTGTCTAATCTGAAATAAAATTTCAATAACGTTAGACAACAGTTTGACAGGATGACCAGGGTTATTAAAAAGCAAAAAACGCCACGAAAGATTTTTCTTCGAGATCATTCGAAAAAAAAAAACATTAGAAAAAACGAACTACTATATGAGTGCACTACTTTGTGGTTAAGATAGATGCATAAATCTTACTCATGTCAGTGGTTTGAGTTTATTTAAAAACTGAAAATAATGATTTGCAAAATAAAGAACGTTTAGTTCAAGTCTATCTTCCTGTTACACAATAACTTTTTGGGATTAGTTTCCACATCTTTGTTGTCCGTTCGTAATATTTCAACCGTTGTGCTTTCCAGCCTTTACTAGGTATTTGTTGCATCCACTATCCAACGTCTACGAGAGACAATATTATTATAAAAAATAATAGACATAAAATAATATTGGCGAATAAGAAAGCTGAAAGAATCTGCTCATATGTTATATACAAATAAACCATGCAGTAAGCCCAATATGGGTAAAAACTGCACACGAATATTCATTAAGTATAGAAACCGAAGAACAAAAATCGGATTAAAGTTCTCGAATTCCACTTTATGAATGTCTCACTAGACATGGTCTTGTGGACAAAAATGCTTGATCCCTGGGAGTCGTGTGTTCAATGACGGGTTACTGTAGAAATCTAGATTTGGTTTGGTTTGTTTTACGGCATATCAACTTCAATGGGTTATTTAATTTCGACAAAATTTTTATTGCTGGTAATATTTTTTTTTCAAAAATGTATTGCTGGTAATAATTTTTTTTATCAAGTATTTCTGGTATTAAAACAATTTTTCCACTTTCATTGAGTTTTGTCCCCAGTTTGGGGGTTAACTATTTGCCGATATATGGGACCCTATCTGGCGTGATCAACCGTCTGAATCAGACCAGTCCGCTTGGTCACGATGACTTGCGACTTTGTGCTAGCTCAACCATCGACGGCTCCAAAATAGTTCCCGTGAGTCAATTTCACTGAAAATGCTTGGGTTAACCCCGTGATATGGTTGTAACTGATTGAATGGGACTGTCATATGCATGATATAAATGTATTGCTAATAATTTAAAACGACTTTCAGTCTGTTGTTAACTGGGGAAAAGGGTGACTTGTTAACTTTAGTGCCTCCCAAACTCGTCTGCTCTCTATTAATCATCTAAGAGAACCATCTCTGCCTTTCATCAGTATGGCTGATGCTGACCTCAAGGATAGTGACTCGCTGTACCTTCTTCGGCTAACGTTCTTGGTTGACATAAAGTGAAGAAAAAAAACTATATTGAATCAATTGCTTGTTCAGCTGCCAGGAAGTTTGGTTCACTGCGTCGTGCTTGACAGTCTTTCTCTCCAGAGTCTATCTTATATATCTATAAATCTACCATTCGTCTGTGCTTAAAATATTGCTGCCATATATGGTCGGGTACTACTGCTATCTATGTAGAGCTCCTTCATAAAATCCAACGAAGAATTAGCAATATTATTGACCCTGATCTAGCGTCTCGGGTTCAGGATGGACGTGGGAACACCAGCAATTAAGAAGTGGTTTCATGCTCCTCAAAACCTCCTGATCAGAGGCCTTGCTGTTGGATGTAGTTTATCATCTTACCCAGGACGTGGATGTAGTGTTTCGTCATACCCAGGACGGAGAAATCTAGAAGTACTAAATGAAGAAAGAGAAAGACACCATAAGAAAGAACTGGCGATTAAGTGTTCTGAAATTTATTAGGAATAACATCTGAAAGATAAAAGAATGAGGATATATTCTTATGGATCAAGTAGAGAGTTCCGTTGAACCTTGGAAGTTTACCGAATGTAGCAGATACGCGGGGAAAACCGAATTGTATAGTAGCTGAAAAAAAACCCAAAAAAACCAGCAAAGACAATGAAACTTTATGCCAAGTAATCAATAATCATAACATCACGCTTTAGATATTCAGGAAAAACTATCTTCCTATTTTAATGTCTTCTACCATTTTGGAATTGTGCTCGAAGAACTTATATAAAAGAATTATTAGATTGTAATATAAAATAATTAAAAGTAATAACTAATTTAAAAAAAGGGTAAATAAATAGAGATAAATATTATAGTAGTCTACGTTTGACTTTTACACTTATATTTGGGAGAAGTATATTTAAAATAAAGCCAGACGGTTAATAAAAATAAACTTGATGTGATCCGTATGTCTGTTAATGTTTCTAAATTTAGAATTGACTCTAAAAGAACCGCTAGAAATAATTCGGTTAAGGCGGAGTGTTTCAAATTTCTTTTTCACATTTGAAAAATATAGACACTTTCTATTTTTTGTCCAATCAAAAGGGGTAAGTAAAATTTAAATTAAAATCGTCTGGAGCCTCTTCAAGAATATAGAAGACAGTTCAGCGGATAATTTTAGAAGGTAAAGAAAATTTCGGCTTAACAGTGTAATAATTTTTGACCGGAGAGTAATAAAAATTTCGACTGAGTCAGAAGACGATTAGGCATGAACATTTTGGCATGAAGGCATAAAAATAAAGTTCCATAAGGAAAAGCTATTTTTGACTGTCACCTGTGGATGTGATGAGCGGTTTCTCACAGAATAAGCAAACGGGGAAAAAGAAGTGAATCAGGTGAAACCTGAGAATAGAATTGTGTTCTAAAAAAGAAAAAAATTTTTTAAAAGTGTCAGGGAGGCAAGCGGATTTTGCCAAAACGCTCTTCTCTTTATTCATCTTTCACTTAAATGGTTGCACCTTTTTAAAAGAGTATTTTCAATCTTATTTAAAGTTTTTGTATTACCTTCTCAAAGTTTTTTTCCATCATTGGAAACTTTTTTTTTTACATTACTGGAATTTTTTTATTGTATACTGTTAAGAGTCTATAATTTTCTATATTTTGATCTGTTATCTTGCCTCATTAGTAATAAGTCGCATAAACGTAAATTTTTGTGCAAGCCAATTTTGGAAAAATTGTATTCTGTTACTGTGTTTTAATGTCTATATAATAAATGTTTGTTCCTTTCGAATTTCACATAGTTTCGTGTCTTTTTTTTTTTTTTTTGCATTCGCGCCCTTTTCTATAATCGTGATAAAAGAGTTAACGTATTCTTTTCTCCCATCCCCTTCCATGGAAAAATATTTTACTTAAGTTTAGCAAATCCTCTTACACACAGATGCTCAATAGCTTCTTTGAAAATGCAAGAAAACTGCTTTTACGATTGCTATTTCTTTATAACTCAAGGTTCACCCAGGTAAAATCTTGGAAACATCAAGAATTACTGTAGTGTCTTTTGTGGTTGTTGGCCTTAGACTTGTTTTTGTTGAGGACGTAAGGCATCCAGTGTTGTACGGAGTTTCCGTCTCATGAGTGCCTTTGCTGGTGTTTTTCTTTCTTTTACTGACACATTCGGAGTCGAGCTAGTGGTGTCATATTGTGACAATGGCGACCTGGCTACTTAATTGCACACAGAGTTGGGAGGAGTGTTGAAGAGGCTCAGTGACTCCATAAAATCTATCACCAAAAGGTTATGGTCCGTGTTTGGTACTTAAACAACACCTGACATGCTAGTCCCATTTAGAGTGACATTGGCTGTGAATTCGCCAGTAATACGAACACTTTTTCCGGATACACTTCATACGATATGCGATGTTGGCTCTAATTTAGATCTACTTATGGTGTTCCATAGTTTTTTGAAATTAGAGTTATATCCGAGGCAGGGTCAATTTGCAGTCGCGTGTCATGGTCATTTAAGGTAACCGAGACATATTTACGTCTCGACTTGGAATTGGGCGCGAAAGTTGCTACCAGACTGTTAGATTGTGAACTTTTGTAGGGCCGCCGTGTGTGAGATGTTGGTTTGCGTTGAGGTGACTGACAGAACCCATCCTTGTGCCCTTTTTCGTTACATCTTCGGCAACGATGTGTCTTGAACGGACAGTTACGCGTAAAATGCCATCCAGCACAGTTCAAACATGCAGGGCTCGCCAGTCCTCTTGTCCGATGCTGGACTTTCTGCTTTTGTCTTGTCGTTGGACCGTGTTGACTCTAATAGCAGTGGAAGGAGCTGAATATTGAACCATGGAGTAGTCGATGTGTGAAAAATTTGTGTCAATATGTCCACTGTTTCTTTTAAGTAATCGCGTGGGAGTTTAGGGAAAATATGGTTGGTATATTTTTCATGTTCCAGCACTCCAAGCTTTCTTAGAAAAAGCTTGACTTTCCAGTCATCAGTTTGCGCCAAAAATTATACACGAAAAAGATCTTCGTAGCGTTTGAACCACGCGTTGAAAATTGAATTTGCAGCTGGGTCGTAGTGGAATTTTCTGATGGATTGTGCAATCGATTCCGCTGTAGATAAACTGGTCTCTTGTGACAGTGTTTGCTGGAAATTTTGTTTGCGAACAATTCCATTAATTTCAACTGTTGCTGAAGATGTAGTTGAATTTGATCGTCCATGATGAAAGAAAAAAAATTCTCTTGTTGTGATGTTCTATCTTATCCTCGTCGCCAAATTGTTATAACTTCAGTTATAACGAAATAATCAAGTTGAAGACCAGATATTATTATTTAAATCTTTATTTTTGGTAATACCGACATGTAACCAGCGGATGGGAGACGATTGGATAGAGCCGTAATTTGAACGTGTTTTTATGTGTCCGCCATTGTTCTAGTCCTCCCAGGCCAAACTCCTCCGTACGGTTATCTCCCTTTGTTGGCTCTGCCATAGCAATTACCTAAATTCCACTTTTATGCAATGAAAACGTATTTGTAAGGAAAAGGTTATTTTAAGACAAGAATGTGGTAAATATATGACAATTTCGTCGATCAAACAGCGTCATCAGAAAAATGAATTTTATTTCAACTAAACCTACATTTGCGAGACAGAACGGGAATCATGCTAGTTATCTGAAAGCTGGATTTTTTAAAAAATTACTTTACCTCGTAGGGGAGTTATATCTATATGTAAATAATTATAGCCCCCCCACACACACGGAGTGTGTGTGTGGGGGGGCTATAATTATTTTATAAAATATTTTATTTTATCTTCACCCTTCACATTTATACATACAAAATACTCATTAAAATGAGAAACAGCCAAATATGGAAAGAAAAAACGAGTATTATTATCTTTTTGGGATGTGGTGTTGGAGACACGAAAAACTAATACTGAGTAAAATTGTCAATTTGGGGTCAAATGTTGATCAGATATAGATCAGAATCAGACAGAATGACAAGATGAAGAATAAGTAAAGTGTACACGGTCTTTTTCATATGTTTTTATAGACGTGTAATAATTTAGTTAGAAAATATTAGAAGTGTCTGGGGTTTTCTTACCTCGTATTTTTGTTGAGTGCTAAAAGATAAATGCTGCTATTATGGCCTGAAAAAAGAAAAGAAGCCGACGCTTTCGTTGACACACGTGTTGACGGTCTGTCCGTGTTGACTGCCTGTCTAATAGTGAAAATATCACATGTTTGTGTGGGTCAAGGAGAAAAGTGGGGTCAATTCTTATTGTTTTAGAATGAACGAATTAATGATGATTATAAACTGAATCGTTTGTGAAATTAGATTTTACTAGTTTCAACTCGTTTTTTGTTGTTGATATATTCATTTCTTATAATATTGTCGTATCCCATATTGTTTTAACACCAGCTTTGTAGGAACGGATGATAGGTTGAGAAATCCCAGTCGTATATTAAGCGCTTGGGGTTCGTAGATCGTGACGCTTTCACCTGACTAAATTATCTTCATCTTTAAATAAAACTAATAAAATCTAATTTTTTCTTTAATCGAGTTCACCCCAAGCAAGGCAGTAAAGCCACAGAGATGCTAGGGGTTACTGGGTGTGGAAGAGTTAGAAACAGGAAGATTGCTAAGGAGCGAGAACAATAGAAGAGTAATCAGGATGTCAGTAGATAGCGATTGACATTTCATTAATTTTTTTTTTTTGCAGATTAAAATTGGCTGGAATGCATAGAACCGGAACAGAGTTCCACAAGCGAGGTGCGAGAACGGAAACTGTTAGCATAGAAATTATGACTCGACTCCGGTTGACGAGTTAACGGTCGAACTGTCTGCCTTTGAGCAGAGAGGAACCCGGACGAGGTTCCGCCGAAGGGCAGAGCCTCGTTCGGGGTGGTTGACCAACCCGATCCCATTTATACGGGATCTACGGGCTATTTTTGGCCGAGCCTACGGGCTCGGGAATACCCCACTTTAAACCCGGCCTTGTGCCACATCTGTCCCTCGTGGGGAGGACACTAAATACCGTTAGCATAGAAATTACGGTTATATCTAGCCAGTTCAACTGTAAATTGATGAGACCTTGTCGACAGTCTAGTACTGCGCTTAAATTCTGGGAACCATAGTGAAGAGCTCATCCGAACAATTACTATGAAAATATTTATAGAAAAGGCACAGGGAGGCAACTTTACGGCGGTGGGAAAGTGACTGAAGCCGAGACGCTAGATCAGGGTCAATAATATTGCTAATTCTTCGTTGGATTTTATGAAGGAGCTCTACATAGATAGCAGTAGTACCCGACCATATATGGCAGCAATATTTTAAGCACAGACGAATGGTAGATTTATAGATAAAAGAGACTCTGGAAAGAAAGGCTATCTAGCACGACGCAGTGAACCAAACTTCCTGGCAGCTGAACAAGCAATTGATTCAATATAGTTTTTTTTTTCACTTTATGTCAACCAAGAACGTTAGCCGAAGAAGGTACAGCGAGTCACTATCCTTGAGGTCAGCATCAGCCATACTGATAAAAGGCAGAGATGGTTCTCTTAGATAATTAATAGAGAGAAGACGAGTTTGGGAGGCACTAAAGTTAACAAGTCATCTTTTTCCCCAGTTAACAACAGACTGAAAGTCGTTTTAAATTATTAGCAATACATTTATATTATGCATATGACAGTCCCATTCAATCAGTTACAACCATATCACGGGGTTAACCCAAGCATTTTCAGTGAAATTGACTCACGAGAACTATTTTGGAGCCGTCGATGGTTGAGCTAGCACAAAGTCGCAAGTCATCGTGACCGAGCGTACTGTCCTGATTCAGACTGTTGATCACGCCAGATAATGCGCCATCTCCCAGAAACCGTAACTAAGGTCTGCTTAGCATAGTTGCTGTATAAACCATAGGTGGGTACTGTGGGTGTTGAAAAACACAAATGTGCCTGAGCAAGAGTCTGCAATAGGCATTTACTATTTACTTTCCGAGTATACTTGTCTGCCCGGCCAATCATCAGTTATGCTTACATTTATTCTTGACCACTGATAACCCCTTTTTTCTGACGTCCAATGACTTTCAATAGTAAAATCTTTTTTAATGTATTTACATTATATATAATAGTTGTATTTTATCAGTAATGTTTGCATTTATTCTTGACCACTGACAAACCCTTTTTCTGACATCCAATGCATTTCTATAGTAAAACCATTAATAATGTATTCACATTATACAGATAATAATCATATTTTATCAGTAATGCTTGCATTAATTCCTGGCCATTGGCAATCCCTGTTCTTCCCTCAATGCATTTTTATAGTGAAAACATTAGTAATGCATTAATATTATACATATAATAGCTAAATTCTATCTGTAATGCTTACATTAATTCCTGACCGTTGACAATCCCTGTTTTTCTGACTGTCAATGTATTTCTATAGTGAAAATCATTAGTATTTAAATATAGATATAATAGCTCGATTCTATACTGCTGCCATATATTGGCTGGAACTGCTCAGTCTTCACTTTCCAGTCTCGATAGAGTCCAAAATCATCACAGCGTGATATGTTATTTTCCACCCTACAACCCCTTTCTCACAGACGAAAGGTCGCAAGTCTCTCGCTGATCTACTGCCATTTCCATGCAAATGCTAGTCCCACTAGTTCTAACCTTCACGGCAAAGACCCGCCATGTCAAGCATATTGTAGTGAGCTACCCTCAAACCCATCATTTTCTATTGGTGAGATGTAACTTCCAATCGAGCAGCTTCTTCCCACGAACCGCTGCTTTGTGGAACCGACTCCCAAAAAGACGCTGATCTACTGCTATTTCCATGCAAATGCTAGTTCCACTAGTTCTAACCTTCACGGCAAAGACCCGCCATGTCAAGCATATTGTAGTGAGCTACACTCAAACCCTTCATTTTCTATTGGTGAGATGTAACTTCCAATCGAGCAGCTTCTTCCCACGAACCGCTGCTTTGTGGAACCGACTCCCAAAAAGACGCTGATCTACTGCTATTTCCATGCAAATGCTAGTTCCACTAGTTCTAACCTTCACGGCAAAGACCCGCCATGTCAAGCATATTGTAGTGAGCTACCCTCAAACCCATCATTTTCTATTGGTGAGATGTAACTTCCAATCGAGCAGCTTCTTCCCACGAACCGCTGCTTTGTGGAACCGACTCCCAAAAAGATGCTGATCTACTGCTATTTCCATGCAAATGCTAGTCCCACTAGTTCTAACCTTCACGACAAAGACCCGCCATGTCACGCATATTGTAGTGAGCTACCCTCAAACCCATCATTTTCTATTGCTGAGATGTAACTTCCATTCGAGCAGCTTCTTCCCACGAACCGCTGCTTTGTGGAACCGACTCCCAAAAAGACGCTGATCTACTGCTATTTCCATGCAAATGCTAGTCCCACTAGTTCTAACCTTCACGCCAAAGACCCGCCATGTCAAGCATATTGTAGTGAGCTACCCTCAAACCCTTCATTTTCTATTGGTGAGATGTAACTTCCAATCGAGCAGCTTCTTCCCACGAACCGCTGCTTTGTGGAACCGACTCCCAAAAAGATGCTTCCCCGATCACTACAATCTTAACTTATATCTGAATAATCTATACCTCTTACTATGTATCCCTCTACCTATTTTTTGTCCCCACCCCCCGGGCCTTGTAGAGGATGGATATCATTGTAAAAAAATTATCAGGCCAAGAATGGAGTCTTACTACTATATCCGGGCTGGCACTGCCCAATTTTCACTACCCAGTCTAGATAGAGTTCAAAATCGCTAAAGTTACCTTGTGGGTGATGAAATTTTCTCCGCCCGTATTCCACAGACGAAACGTCACTAACCTTCCACTACTATGTCGCTATCACTATGACAGATCTTCGAACGAGTTATTTTCCTTCGTGCCACCAGCCACAACTCATAGACATTACCGTCGATAAGCACGCATGCGCAGAAGGCAGTGTGACAAACCTAAAGATATGTTTTTTTTCACTTGTTCTCGTAGAATTTGCCTCGTCACGAGATTTGTAGTCATAATTTCACCCTGATGCTCTTTTTAATAAATTCTTCTCGTGATGAAAACGGTTTGCCCAAACAAATTACAAATAAAGTTCGCTCATCGTCATTAATTTCGTAAAATACATCTATTGGGTGCTTTAATACACTTCATCAGTGATGTTTCTAGCCGAGATTCATTAAAGGTTTCGGGTCTTTCAACACCATACCCCCTCTCCGCAGTGACCCAGCCGATACTTATCGGGTATCGACTTGTGTACCTCCCGTTAGTTACAATTTTTTCCATCTTCCCCACCACATACCACCGCAATTTATAGTCCAATCCCGGATAACTTGCGGTTCACCAGCAATGCACTCTCTTCCATAAAAAAGGAAGCATTGCGGTGCGTTTTATTCCTGAGATACGAAAAATGACTGTGAACGTTTTCAGAACAAATCAGTTGACACGAATATCAGCCAATGGCATTTTAACGCGTACGTATAATCTGGGCGGTAATCTCAACATGACATCTGCGGCTTAATCTTTCTCTAATCAGTTATACTTGCTCTCCTCCTATCAAAAATTTACCAACACCGAGACAACTATACAAGAGGTTTCTTCTGACTACATCCGGTTTGGATAATAATGTTAACCCCGAGTTGACCACCTCGGCACTCAACCCAACCACCTCTGGTTGAATTTGACACTTTGAGGGCTCCTCGCCATTTTTAATCGGGCTGACTGGACAATTTGTATCTGTCAGCAAAGTGCATTGGCTTTTAGGAAGCTCTTGCATGTCCTCTAAATTAAGTACGGTTCAAAATCGGACAAAACTTGTTACAGTAGGAGGGGGGATTTAATGCTTGTAAAACTAAATTTACAATTAAATGTTATATTTTTTTATTGGTCGTTTTACGACTAATCAATCATTTGCAGGGCATTTAAAGTCATTTTTTAGAGATGATTTACTAATACAAATCAATACTAATTAACCGATAGCTGAGGGAGGGGGAGGGGTGGATTCATACCTTTCCCAAGGGTATTTGCTCGTAAGTAAATATAACGAACCCAACTGGAATTGGAACTTCGATTTACAATTCCGTGCCATTATCCATTACACCACTCGCATATCCAAGCTTACAGCACCTGGAATTCCCAAGCGGTCACCCATCTAGGTACTGTCTAGGTTCGACATTGTTTAATTTTTGTGATCAGGCGAGAAAAGATGTTTCAATGTGATATGTCCGTAAGCCTATACAAACTGGAACAAACTATTCAAGCGATTTGAAATAAGAAATCCTATCTTGTGTTTGCCTTCTCTTCCCCTCTACGCCCGAAGGAACCGGGGGCTGCTATCCATCATAAGAACAGCTACTTGATTTGTATTTTTTAAAACAATTATGGCCAAAGATGCATTCCAAAATCTGGACAGAGTATTGAGTGACAGGAGGATCACTTTGGTAACAAAGAAAAGAGTACCGTGCTGTTACGTGACATCTGACCTACTTTAAGGCAGCGAATGTTGGACGGTCTCTTCAAAGATGAAGAAGAGACTCGAGTCGACGGCGATGTGCTTCTACAGAAGGATGCTAGAGATATCATTAACCGAGTGTGTGAGCAACGATGAGGTCTTGGAGGAGACAAAAACAAGGAGGAAGCTTATACTTAACATCAGGAAGAGGCAGATGAAGTTTCTGGGACACGTAATGAGAAAAGGAGGGCCTGTAGAATCTGATACTCACAGGTCGAATGGAGGGAAAGAGAGACAAGGGAAAACAACGCATGACATACCTAGCGGGCTTGAGCAAGTGGATGACAGAACGTGGTCTGGGGGATATAGCGGAGGGACGAAACTTCTTGAGAGCTACAAGGAATAGGGGGAAGTGAATGGATTCGACTGGAATTCGAACTCAGCTCTCCGATTCCTCAATCCAAGCCGCTATCCATTACCCCCCGGAGCAACTTTATATTAGTTTAATTTATAAAATGTTTGGATCAGTATAGTGGCATTTTTAATAAAATTCAAGCTATGAATTCGAACTGGGCTTTCCGATTCCTCAATCCGAGCCGCTATCTTAAATCCATAAGGTCGAGGTACCATAGCGATTTCATACAAATAATTACCATGAAAATATTTATAGCAAAAGCACAGGGAAGTTACATTACGGCGATGGAAAAGCGACTGAAACCGATGTGTCAGGCCAGGACCAATAATATTGCTGATTGTTCTTTGAATTTTATTAATAATCTCTAAATATATAGCAGGAAAACCGGACCATAAGTGGGATCAATATTCAAAGCAAGGACGAATGGTAGTCTTATAGATATGTAAGGTAGATTCTGGAAAGAAAATTGTCTTGCACGACACATCAAACCAACTTTTAAAAAAAAGTCTAACTAGCAGTCTAACTAGCAATTAATTCAATATAATCTTTACCCTTCAAGTCAGCTGAGAATGTTAACCCGAGGAGGTGCAACGAGTCACTCTCTTGGTGGTTAGCATCAGTCATGCTGATGGGAGTTAGGAAGGGGTCTCTCAGATGATTAACAGAGAGAAGTTTCGTTTTGGCGGCGTTAAAATTAACAAGCCACCTCTTGCCCCAGTTAACAGCAGGTTGAAGGTCATTTTTGAGATCAGCTGTCGATTTGATCTTCTAGAACTGGTCAACAGTTTCGCCTTTTGTAGATTCAGTTGCAGTCTACACCAGAAATAAACAATTCAGAAGTTAGACTTAATAGTTCCAAAGTAGAAGAGTGGTAAGGCTAGCAATTGGGATATTTTAAAAAAGAAGCCATAAAGTAAATAGTTTGGTTGATTTCCCGATGTGTCACCTCTTGTTGGCTGATTTAACGTCGACTTCTGTATAGGATACCCAGCGTGGATCGAAGACATTTCTTAGTAGTAATGGTCGACCAGTTTAGCCTCACTAACGCTTATTCCACGCATAGGTGTATGAATTGGTGTAAGGTCCGTGACTTAATAAGAATAGAAGAAAAATCATATTTGAGGTCGCTCAGATCTAAGGTAAGAAGGAATTATTTATCTGTCAAATAATTTTATTATAGCATAATGTTATTATTGGCGCGTTGTATCATTATTGTTGTTACTTTCTTATCGTGTCCAATTTATAAATTAAACTGTATCATAGGTTTCACAGAAAAAGGCATTGTGCGTAAAATCTCCTGACGCGTGGATTGAACAATTACAAAAGGTTTCGTCTACGAAACTCCTGAGTTGAGGTGCTGAATATAACATCAATCAGCTAAATGACATATTTTATTTTTGTATTAAACCTATATATATATATATATATATATAGTAACGGTAATAAATCTTTTGATATATAATCTAAGTGGATCCTAGTAATATATTAAATATTGAAGTATTAAGTATTAAAGTATTAAGTGATATATTAAATATTAAAACTGATCCACAAAAAGAGCTCAATGTATTTATTATTATAGAGCAGAAATTAATAAACAATAAAATCCGAAATCACCTCATATGGGGAATAAGCTTATTTCAACCGACTAAAAAATAAAATTCGTCAGTCTTATTCAATCCCGGTATAGACCGAGTTTGTGTCGGAATTAGAAATTTAACTGTGGAAGCTACCAAAAAAAATCTTCGAAAAAGTAATACAGAATTTATCCATTTCAATGTTTCAGTCAGACGAAAGGCACGAGTGGGAGGGTGGAAGATATTAGTCTTAAAGGGAAGAGGTTTTATAAAATTAAACCCGGATATTAACCACATGACATTAAATTGGTGTTATATGAAGAATGAAATGTTAATTTGAAACTAAGAGAAGAATAAAAATATATTCTTTTTCTTTCTCGTGTCCTTTCAGGACGTAGGCGATCATGGCTCTCCACCTACCTCTATCCTTTGCAGCTCTCAACGTTCCTTCCCTCTGCCACCTCCCCCAGACCACGTTCTGTCATCCACTTGCTTAAGCCCGCTAGGTATGTCATGTGTTGCTTTCCCTTGTCTCTCTTTCCTTCTATTCGACCTGTGAGTATCAGATTCTCCAGGCCCTCCTTCCTCATTATGTGTCCTAGGAACTTCAACTGCCTCTTCCTGATGTTAAGTATAAGCCTCCTCCTTGTTTGCATCCTCATCTTTGCTCACACACTCGGTCGATGATATCCTTAGCATCCTTCTGTAGAACCACATCTCCGTCGCTTCGAGTCTCTTCTTCGTCTTTGAGGAAATCGTCCAACATTCGCTGCCGTAAAGAAGGACAGATGTCACGTAACTGTTCAGTATTCTTTTCTTCGTTACCAAAGAAATCCTCCTGTTTCACAATACTCTACCCAGCTTTTGGAATGCGTCTTTGGCGATCCCAATACGTCTACGAATTCACAGTGTCGCCTTTACCGTCCTCTGTCAGAACGCTTCCCAAGTATTTAAACTTCCGCGTCTGCTTGATTCTAGTGTTACCGACCTGCGAATCGCATTTCGTACTCATTCTTTTACTGATATATTACCAGTTTGTGACTCGTAGGGATAATTCCGAGGAGGATATTAATCCAGAGAAAGCTCAATGTAAACTACAGACCATTGTATTAATAATAAATCAAGAAGAAAACCTTAAAGATCCATTTCGGTTATAATTTGTTTCGTGAATATTTCTATATATTCATCTTTTCAGATCGAGAGTTCTTAATAAATTTACCCGGACTGATATACTAGATTAACAAGAGGAAGGAAAAGCAAGAGCCCTTCCTTTACACACTCTCTCTACCCTCTCTCTCTCTACCCTCTCTCTCTCTCTCTCTCTCTCTCTCTCTCTCTCTCTATTTTACGTTTTAAAAAGAACTTTATAATCTGTTATTTTTCTTTTTTCCTCTACCTCTTTCTTCTCTACCAACAATCTCGACCAACAGAGAATCAGATTGCAATCAAAAGAGCCAAGGCTGCTTCGAGGAAAAGAAAGTCCCGTGCAAATGAAAACCCATATCAAAAAGCTGCCACGAGAGCTTCCAATGCTGAGAATTTGCAATGATTTACAAGTCGAAGGTCTAATCAACAGATCTCCGCGGGAGCTAGCTTAAATGCCGCTCGATAGGGCGGCTTTTAAGCTAGCTTGAAATATTCGTTAACCTTCCTTTTCAGAGTTGATGAGGAGGCATGTCACACATATCTACAATTTGTTAGCATGTTTTCTTTCTGTAAAATAAAACCTTCATTTACATTCTTCCAGCTTCTACTTACCTCTTTTTATTTATTTACTTATTTTTAATCATTTCACCCCAAGTAAGCGATGATTCCACAATCAAACATGATTGGGAGGGCAAGTCGATTCACTAAGAACAATGCAAGTGGCTGCATTCTGACCATACGGACCAATAGAAAATGCACAGACCAGTATCAGTCCTAGAGAATGAAACATAAAAAAATTCTCTGGGACTCTAAGGTTTCTAACTGATAATTCAATCTAGACCAGAAGGCAGGATCTATTAATCGTAAAGAAGAAAACAAGCCTTTTTTTCCTTTTCTTTTTTAATCAATTCACTCCAAGCAAGGCGATAATGCCATTAAGACGCAAGAGGCTACTAGGAGTGAAAGAGAAGGAGTAAACTTTCTAATGAACTGGAAACCCAGTCCTAAACGGGAAACCTCTACTCTTGTTTAATAGACTGGGAAGGATATTTGATTTATTTATTTTAATGTTTTGGTAATTATCTGAACCCACGGCATTTGCTACTAAGGCCGCCCACGTATTTTCAGTAAAACCTACATTACAGTGTTTTAAATATTGAGAATTCTGATTTGAACTCAGATTTTGTGGGTAAGAAGTCGTGAGAAGAACCCCCTCCCCATTCAAACAGTAAGTTTTTCATAATTGTGGTACAACATTTTAAAGGTTGCTTTGATTAATGGAAACATATTTGATCTTACATTATTTTTTTTTCTCATGAAAGCCTTTTTGGTTGACGCTTAACAGGAAAATGTCAAAATAAATTGAAAAAGAACAAAAGCCATACGTGGAATAACAAATACGAAAGACGTAAATAACGAATTGTAAGCAACCAATCTTTAGACGAACATTAGAGAAAGAAAGAAAGGTCTAAAGAAAGAAAGGTCTAAAGAAAGAAAGAAAGAAAGAAAGGTCTAAAGAAAGAAAGGTCTAAAGAAAGAAAGAAAGGTCTAAAGAAAGAAAGAAAGAAAGAAAGAAAAAGAAAGAAAGAAAGAGAAAAAAAAGGAAAGTTCAAATGAAGTGAGATCAAGTGAGGAAAAGAAAAACATGATGTCAAAGAAAGAAAGAAAGAAAGAAAGAAAGAAAGAAAGAAAGAAAGAAAGAAAGAAAGAAAAGCCTTACGCCATAAATAATATGAACAGAAGTAAAGACAAAAGCCGGAAGAGAGTTCCACAAGCGAGAACTGTGACAGAAGAAACTGTTAGCATAGAACTTACGGTTACGTCTATCCTTTCAAGGTAAGTTAATCAAGTTAATTACCATAACCATATTTATAGAAAAGTCTAAGGGGAGCGACGTTACGGTGGTGGGAAAGTGACTGAAACCGAGATGTAATGTCAGGACCAATAACATTGCAGATTCTTCTTTGTATCTTATCAAGAATCTCTAAATGCATAACAGAAGTACCAAACCAGATGTGATTGAAATATTCAAAGCAAGAATGAATGATATATATTTATAAGTCTATCATTCATATATTTATAAGATAGATTCTGTCGAAAAAATGTCTAGCACATTCCAGTGAACCAACGAATGGTTGACTTATAAATGTGTAATATAGATTCTAGAGAGAAAAATTGTCTAGCACAACACAGTGAACCAACTTTCCGAGCAGCAGACCTTGCAATACTGACATGATTGTTAAATAAATGCTGTCCTGTGGTCGAGTCAGCAACTGTCTAATTGATTTGAGCATATGACCGAGTCAGTGAGACGTTCAAAGGAATAATACAGTTCCATATCTGATCGTCGACCATGTTGGTAAAAGCTACTTCATCTTGTCTTCCATTCTGTGAGTAATGCAACCTACGTACCGGGATACACATGTGCACAAACATTGTGCATCCATTTACACATATTCACACATGCACATATACACGCAAGCACACATTAGAAGCGCTTGATTTATGAAGATAGAAGTGATTATTAAGCTAGACTGGTGTAGTAAGTTCGATTCATACATGATACTCTAGATTTAATAAATATCTAAAGTGCGAATAAATAAGAGACAGCGAATAAAGTATGGTTCCTCGATTTTTCTTAACATGCATTTTTCTTCGGATTTTGTCTTTTTTAAATAAAAATATATAAATTAGCTTCTTTTTCTTCATATTTTGTCTTTTTTAAAATAAAAATATATAAATCAGCTTCTTTTTCTTCGGATTTTGTCTTTTTTAAATAAAAATATATAAATCAGCTTCTTTTTCTTCGGATTTTGTCTTTTTTAAATAAAAATATATAAATCAGCTTCTTTTTCTTCGGATTTTGACTTTTTATATAGAAATCAGCTGCTTTTTTCGGATTTTGTCCCTTTTTTCGAAATATATAAATCAGCTACCTTTTCTTCAGATTTTTGTTTATTTATATAGAATTATATAAATCAGTTAACTCTTTTTCAGATTCTGAATATTTTTTACATAAAAATATATAAATCTGTTACTTTCTCTTCGGATTTTGTCTTTTTTTATATAAACATATCTAAAGCTGCTATTCTGGAGTCGTTGTCTGGGTGTGTTTTTGTCTAGACACATTCCAGGGCTATCTATAAATTAGCTTGGCTGTGACAGGGGCGTTTGTGAACAATATGTCCTACACTGTCATATTTGATGTTAATATTTTTACATGCACTCGTAGTTGTAATATTATTCTGAAAATCTTTTAACTGGTTGATTTTGATTAACTGCATGTCAACCTCTATAGGTTATTTAATGCCGAAATCTAAATTTTATGCTTTCAACTACATATATTTTGTACATAATTTTATACTTTCAGGGTAAACGTAGTTTTTTTTAGATATATATTTTGTAGGTCATAAAATGTATTCCTGGTAATTTTACTACAAAAATGTACTTTTATATTTTTTGCGGTAATGGAATGTCCCACACTACCTATCGCCTATTGTGGACTGACTATATCAGTAGATATATATAGTTAGCACAGGATATACCTGGGGGCTTGCTTTGGCAATTAGTTGCAGATTCGTTTCCAGCTGAGCTGGTCGAGCTCTCTGCCTTCGGGTAGAGAGGAACTCAGACAAGGCTATGCCGAAGAGCAGAGTCTCGTCTGGGGTGGTAGACAGCTACCCGACCCCGTTTTTTACGGGACTACGGAGAATTTTTGCCAGAGCCTACGGGCTCGGATACCCCACGTTAAATTCGGCCTTGTGCCACATCTGACCGCCTGAGGCAGTTGGCAAATATCCTTGCTTCAGCAATTAGTTGGAGTTTCGTCTCAAGCTAAGCTAATCTAACTCTCTGTCCGAAGGCAGAGAGGATACCAGACGAGGCTATGCCTAAGGGCAAAGACTCGTCTGGGGTGGTAGACAGCTACCCGACCCCGTATATACGGGGTCTACGGGGAATTTTTGCCTGTGCCTATGGGCTCGGTTTTAACCCCCGCATTAAAAACGTCCTTGTGCCACATCCTGCCTCGCGTGGAGGTAAGGTAAATATCATTGCTTCGGCAATTAGTTGGAGATTCGTCTCGAGCTGTGCTCGTCGAACTCTCTGCCTTCGGACAGAGAGGAATCCAGATGAGGCTTTGCTGAAGGGAAAAGTCCCGTCTGGGGTGGTAGACAGCTACCCGACCGCGTTTATACGCTTTTTTTTCCCCGCATTAAAAAAAGCCTTCTGCCACATTCTGCGTTGCGGGGAGGTAAGGTAAATAACCTTGCTTCGGGAATTAGTCTAGAGTTGGAGATTCGTCTCCAGCTGTGCAGAGAGGATCCTCGGACGAGGCTATGTCGAAGGGCAGAGTCTCGTCTCGGGAAACCGCTACCCGACCCCGTTTTATACGGCGAATTTTTTGCCGAGCCTCCGGACTCAGAAAACCCATATTATCTTAAATTTTTATTATGGAAGATGTTCAACCATAATTCATTTTTAAATAGCATTTCTTTCGTTTTAATTATATCCACGTGTAATTTTAGTATTATTTTCTAGAATTTTTATTATTAATTGGAGCATTATCTAGCATCATTACTTTTTTGACGTCTTTCTTTCATCTTAATTTTAGCTGTTTTATTTACCATGGTAATATTAGTAATATTATTTTCAATATTTAAATGAGGTATTGTCAACTATTATCATTTTTGTCTAATAATGCATCGTTTATTTATTTACTCTATTACTATTAATATTAATAATAAAGGGTGTTCCAATAACTTGAACCGATTTTAAACGTGAATTAAGTTTAAGCGTCTAATAATTTTTTTTCTTTTTCTTTCAGATTTAACAACTTAAGTCTTTGGCAATTTCAACCATGGAAAGATTAACGATCAAACAACATATTAAAGTTTCAAAAGTGCAATTGGAAAAATTGTTCGTAAATTCAAACAAACTGGGTCGGTGGCAGATGTGAAACTGAAAACATTGCTGCAGTGCACGAAAATATGGCCGAAAATCCAGATACCTCTATTCGTCATCGTGCGCAGGAATTGAACCTCTCCACAACAACGTTACATCGTTTCCAATTGCACTCTCGGTTGGTCGATTATGTTGACCAAAAAAAAAAAAAAAAGAAGTGAAATGCATTTCTGTTTGAACGTCCATTTTCGTAATAGGCTTCGATAACTTTAACACGTTGTTTGATTGTTAATCTTTCCATGGTTGAAATTGCCAAAGACTTAAGTTGTTAGTTAAATCTAAAAGAAAAAAATCATTAAACGCTTAAACTTAATTCACATTTAAAATCGGTCCAAGTTATTGGAAAACCCTTTATTATTATTATTGTTATAAGAAGTCTTGTCAAGCATTAATTTTAACTAGTATTTATTTACTGTTTTTATGTTCTTTTCCTTTTCATCGCAACTATCCAGACGGTCTGTCTACAGCGGTTAATAGCGCAGGTCGTAAATAACGAATATACTCTAGGTTTAATAAAAATCAAAAGTTAAGAAAAGTTACACAGAAAAACGCCATTCCATGTAAAAGTCTCTTAATCTTTGTATTTTATTTTTATTTATTTTGTTTGTTTTTTTTTTCATTGAAAGTGCAACATTTTACGACCTACATCTAATCCGTCCGGTTTACTATCAGATACGTTGGTCCCCGCCCCTTCTTCATTTGTCCTTGCAAACGACACTGACGAGATGTTATTCAAACTGATTAAACAGCATCGGTAAATACAGCAAAACCAACGGAAGGCAACTAAAAGAATGCAAATTTATTTGATCTCTCCATTTTAGAGGTCGTCTGAGGTCACACTATATTTAGTGGTCTGAACTTGACTTCTCAATACCAGTGTTGTTTTAAATTTTTGCCATGATGTGAATAAGAATGCACTATTTTTTAATGCTACAGATAATACGAAAAGGCGTTTGATAAAGTATGTCATAAGTTAGAAATGTTATGTAAGGTTGATATATTTAAGAAGGATATTAGAATAATCCAGAATATACTGGCATCAAACCGCCTGTATACGCATAGAAAATGAATTCATTAAATATAAAAAAACAGAATGGGGTGTAAGACAAGGATGTGTCGTCTCACCGGACGTATCCAACCTTTACAATGAAGCAACAGGCTTCATTTTTGGCAACCTCAATCTTAACATTAGATATGCAGATGACAGTGTTGATATCAGACAGAGAAAAGAAAATACAGTAATCCCTACAGAAGGTAGGAAAGGAAAGTGAAAAAAATACTAAATATTAATTGTAAGAAAACAGATGCATGTTTGTTAGCAAAAGGGATGATCCCAACATGTTAATTCCAAATTGGAGATGCTAAAATGAAACAAAAGCAACAGTTTAAATATTTGGGAAGTTACCTTCCAAAAAGCTAAGCAAAGTATTAAGAAACTGGAAAATTTCGCAAGAAACAAATAAAAGGATATTGGATTATTATGTAATATCAGTCCACCTATATGGCGGCGAATTCTGGACAGTCTCTTCACAGACGAAGAAGACACCCGAAAACACAGAAATGTGGTTCTACAGAAGGATGCTGAGAATACCATGAACCGAACATGTGAAGAACGACGAAGTTTTAGAAAAAAATTGAAACAAGAAGGTCACTTATGCTTAGCATCAGAAAGAGATAGTTGAAATTTCTAGGGAAGATAAAGAGGTAAGAAGGCTTGGAAAATTTAATACTCAAATAATAGCTTGAAAACAAGAGGGACAGAGGAAAACAACGTATAACCTACCTAATGACCTTGAGTAAATAGATGTCAGAATAGGGTTTAGGAGAGGTAACAAAAAGAAAATTATTAAGAGCTGCAAAAGATAGGAAATTTTGGAGAACCATGATCGCCAACGTCCTGAAGGAACATAGCACATAAAAGAATATAAAAGAACTCCCTCCCCCCGCCCCGCAAGCTACGACATTTGTCAGAATCGAAAAATATTGATTCTTTAACGATTTAGAAAAGTTTCTATTCATAATATTAATAGAATGTGATGGTTGTGTTTAGGCAGAAAACACGTGTTTCCTGCTATATTTTTTCACACAACAATAATTGCGGACTCAAATGTGAGTCCGGTTAATAAAAGATTAACGTAACAACAAAAGTATATATATATATATATATATATATATATATATATATATATATATATATATATATATATATATATATATATAACAAACGACAATGTATATATTAACAAAATGTATACATAGACAATAACAGAAGATTGTTGCGAGTAACAAAAAACACTGACTATAAAAGAGGAAAAAGTTAAACTAGAGAATGTGTTTGTTTCGTATGAAGTTGTGTAGAAATCCTAGAGTAAAGTAAATGCAAGTGAAGTGAAAGGTGCACGCATGCGTTCTTCCCGGTGTGTGGGGGGGGGCGCTTTTCTCCACGTCTGACTACATCTTATTGTCTCTGAGAAAAATAGGAAGAGAGAATGACAGAGAATGTCAATGATTATTTAAGGGAAACGCACGGTCGTAGTTGTGTACATCGGTGACAAGCGAGAGTCGAGTCGATAATGTCTAGCAGTCTGGTATATTTGTGTTTGTTTTAAGATTTGTTTTGAGTGGAGTGCAGCATGTGTGACTTAGCTAGATGAAAATTGGTGTGTAGTTAGAGACATATGTTTTCTAATAATTGTATAATTTGGGCTCAATTTATTTCTGTGTGTAAAGTGTGTTTTTCCGGTACAAGTGTAAAATCGATCTTTGACATTTTACAAATTTATTGGACTAGTTGTTATTTACTGTTGTTATTTAGCTGTCAAGTTTGAAACTGCGCTTGATATCTGCATTTTTTTTAATCTTTTGGATTTATAAGCCTTACAGCCACATCATGTTGAATTACCGGTTCTCGTACGATCACTGAAGTTAAGCAGCGTCGAACCTAGTTCATACCTAAATGGGTGATCGCTTCTGTATAGCGGCTATATACCACGTTGAATCACCGGTTCTCGTACGATCACCGAAGTTAAGCAGCGTCGAACCTAGTTCATACCTAAATGGGTGATCGCTTCTGTATAGCGGCTATATATCATGTTGAAACACAGATTCTCGTACGATCACCGAAGTGAAGCAGCATCGATCCTGGTTCATACCTAAATGGGTGATCGCTTCTGTATAGCGGCTATATATATACCACGTTGAATCACCGGTTCTTGTACGATCACCAAAGTTAAGCAGCGTCGATCCTGGTGCACAACTAAATGGGTGATCGCTTGTGTATATAGCGGCTAAATATCACGTTGAATCACCGGTTCTCGTACGATCGCCGAAGTTAAGTAAAACGCGTATGTCCTTTTTTTTCATCACGTGCCTTGGCTGGAATCTGACGTCAGCGTGTAAGCCCGTTAACCTGAATACCTTTGCCTACTAGCAGTGGAAGAAAAATTCGACTTCGACTTGTGAATTCTCGTTGTAATGTAGTAGATCTACGCGCCTGTCTCTGTGTTTGAGGACTATGGATATCCTGAGATACTTTTTACATCCGCTGTAGCGTCTGTTTGGCAGAGCTGCGAATGTTATCATTTCTGTTTAGTGGTTATGATCAAGCGCGGCCTGCTCTGCGCGTTCGTTTTTCTACAGTGCTATGTTAACAAAAAATCAGTTTATGACCTACATTCGATTGTTTGATTAAAAGCGTTTTACGAACATTTCTATAGTTTAGTATCACATTATCGCATTAAATGTTTCAAATAAAACTTTCCGTGGGTTCTCATACACCTCTAAGGTCGAATTTATTTCTCTCTCAATTAATTCATCTGCGACCAACGCAAAGGTTGGAAGACTTCCAAAAACAAGTCTAAAACTTCATTTGTAAGTGTTTAATCATCAAGTAATGATTTGTAAGTTTGTCTCCTTCGTTATTACTGGATACCTTTCTAACTAAACTAAGCTTAGTAAATAATGTAGTATGTTAGTTTCGTAAACAATTACTGCTGTAGTGTGTGCTACTTTGCCTGCCAAGACGCCCGCTAGGACTGTGTAAACGGGACTTCATCTTTTGTTCCAGAATGTATTAAAGAAAATAGCAGGAATTCTTACCATCTTACCATAGGCCATCTTAATTTCCGCCAGCCACATGGGGTCGCTCTCCCCCCTCTCTCTCTCTCTCAAATACACACACTTTTTAATACTAAAGCCTTCAAATGTTTTTATTCCTTTTTCAACTATCAGTGTACAATCAAGTATATTTCTCTCATCTACTGTTATTCTTTATGTAAAATAAACTTGAAAAATTACTCCACGTGTAGCAGACCGTGGGGGTGAAGATCTGAAGAGATATCAGAAGGTTAAACTTTCCTGCTGGCCGGTCCAGCTACATGGGAATGTTGGACCTTAAGACTGTTACATAGAGTTTGTATGGAGAAATTATGTGCGTGTGTTGTAAGTGTTCGTACGTACGTGTATTGTTTCTTAGCGCGTTCCCAGAATTTGGGAAACGCTGTATCTGTGAGAGGTCACATATTGGTGTAAGTGGAAAAAGAGAGATTTTACCTCACCTCCACGCGAGGCGGCGGCCCAAGGCCTAAGTCGAAAGAGAGAGAGAGAGAGAGAGAGAGAGAGAGAGAGAGAGAGAGAGAGAGAGAGAGAGAGAGAGAGGCGAAGGGTCAGCCAGTATTTATAGCCAGGAGAGAGAGACCCCTGTTGAAGGATTAAAGAACTGAAGAGGAGCTAACTGCGACACACGTGTTGAAATTTACTACTTTTGAAGATGTTTTAATTTAATTTAATTTCCGGGATTACCCCCACCCACTTAGTTTGATAAGACGCCGTAGGTGGCGCTGCCTATTGAAAAGGATATAAGGAAAAAGAGAAAGAAGCGGGAGGTGTCTGTTTTTTTTATCCCTGCAGATATCACTGGACAGGGGCTGTACGTGATGGATGCGCATATCATTGGGTGACCGACTCGAGAACAGGACGGGTATGCATATATTATGTTTAATACGTGAACTAAGATAAAAATATTAATCGATGGATATATTAATAATGGTATATAAGATTTTTATGCTGAAGTACCGTGAGATATGAAAACTATTCAAGTATTCAAGTAAAAGTTTTTATAGAAAAGCCACAGGGAAGCTACATTACTGAGGTGGGAAAGTCTGAAGCTGAGATGCTAGGTAAAGACTATGCTAAAGAGGAAAGTGACTGAAGCTGAGATGATAAGTCAGGACCATTGTCATTGCAGATTCTTCTTTGGATTTCAACAATAATCTCTTAATATATAGTAGGAGCGCCAGACCATATGCGGCAGAGATATTCTAAGCATGGACAAATGATAGACATAATAAATATGTAAGGTAGATTCTGGCGAGAAAAATTGTCTAGCACGGTACAGTGAACCAACTTTTCTAGCAGGAGACCTAGCAATTAACTCAATAATCTTTCCAGCTCATGTCAGCCGAGAACGTTAGCCAGAAAAGGCGCAACGAGCCACTTTCCTGGAGGTTAGCATCAGTCATTCTGATGGAAGGCAAAAAGGGTCCTATCAGATGGTTAATACAGAGCAATTTTGTTTTGGAGGCGTTTGAAATTAAAAAATCATCCCTTGCCCCAGTTAACAACAGAGTGTAAATCATTTTTTAGATCAGCTGCCAGTCTGACCTCATCGAATCGATCAAACTTACTATTGAGACAGGAAATATATAAAGTCTTTCTTCGATTTTCGTGTAAAATAAAACGGGAATTCAGACGAATAACACGGCGTCCATGTTCAGAATATACAAGTATGTTTTTTAGTGAATTCGGGAATATGCTCGTTAGGTCCTCTGGAAACTCGGTTTGTCAGGTCCATATTTTCTTCTTTTGGATGACGAAGAAAATGAAATGTGATTATGAGGCGTACACTCAAGTGTCGAGGAATTTGAGTGGGCTAAAGTCTTCATGACCCGCATGAGGGGAGGGGAATGGGTCTGCTTTGTTGTGAGAACTGTTGATGCAATTGTAGGCTGTTTTCGCTTTCGTTCAAATTGCATTCTAAAAAAAGAGTGTCCGATTTCTGACATATTTCCCTTATATTCTTTGCTAAAGATGATTTAAGACGACCATGAAACCACACACACACACACACACAAACGCGCGCGCGCGATACATATATTAAGCAATTAATTTTTTTCTGTCCGACATTATTACTTATGACTCTAAACGTCATATTCAGTGAGTACACATATTGGTATAAACATTCCCGGCTTTTTAAACAGTAAAATTAAACTCAAAGACACGTATACACAAATTAAAACGTTTTTTTATTATTATTTTTTTATTTTAATCAATTCACTCCATATCTGTCTATATCTCTGAGATGTGGTATTATAATTACTTACATTATTTACATTATTCGGACTGTTATCCTCATCTTCATTGCCATATTCACAACGTTTCGGCTGTTGTACGCTCCGGCCATCTTCAGGTGATTGGATCTCTGAGATGAGGTATTATGAGTACTTACATTATTTACATTATTCGGACTGTTATCTTCATCTTCATTGCCATATTCACAACGTTTCGGCTGTTGTACGCTCCGGCCATCTTCAGGTGATTGGATCTCTGAGATGAGGTATTATGATTACTTACATTATTTACATTATTCGGACTGTTATCCTCATCTTCATTGCCATATTCACCACGTTTTGGCTGTTGTACGCTCCGGCCATCTTCAGGTGATTGGATCTCTGAGATGAGGTATTATGAGTACTTACATTATTTACATTATTCGGACTGTTATCCTCATCTTCATTGCCATATTCACCACGTTTTGGCTGTTGTACGCTCCGGGCATCTTCAGGTGATTGGATCTCTGAGATGAGGTATTATGAGTACTTACATTATTTACATTATTCGGACTGTTATCTTCATCTTCATTGCCATATTCACAACGTTTCGGCTGTTGTACGCTCCGGCCATCTTCAGGTGATTGGATCTCTGAGATGAGGTATTATGAGTACTTACATTATTCACATTATTCGGACTGTTATCTTCATCTTCATTGCCATATTCACAACGTTTCGGCTGTTGTACGCTCCGGCCATCTTCAGGTGATTGGATCTCTGAGATGAGGTATTATGATTACTTACATTATTTACATTATTCGGACTGTTATCTTCATCTTCATTGCCATATTCACAACGTTTCGGCTGTTGTACGCTCCGGCCATCTTCAGGTGATTGGATCTTTGAGATGAGGTATTATGATTACTTACATTATTTACATTATTCGGACTGTTATCCTCATCTTCATTGCCATATTCACCACGTTTTGGCTGTTGTACGCTCCGGCCATCTTCAGGTGATTGGATCGCTGAGATGAGGTATTATGAGTACTTACATTATTCACATTATTCGGACTGTTATCTTCATCTTCATTGCCATATTCACAACGTTTCGGCTGTTGTACGCTCCGGCCATCTTCAGGTGATTGTGTCTCTGAGATGAGGTATTATGATTACTTACATTATTTACATTATTCGGACTGTTATCCTCATCTTCATTGCCATATTCACCACGTTTTGGCTGTTGTACGCTCCGGCCATCTTCAGGTGATTGGATCTCTGAGATGAGGTATTATGATTACTTACATTATTTACATTATTCGGACTGTTATCCTCATCTTCATTGCCATATTCACCACGTTTTGGCTGTTGTACGCTCCGGCCATCTTCAGGTGATTGGATCTCTGAGATGAGGTATTATGAGTACTTACATTATTTACATTATTCGGACTGTTATCTTCATCTTCATTACCATATTCACAACGTTTCGGCTGTTGTACGCTCCGGCCATCTTCAGGTGATTGGATCTCTGAGATGAGGTATTATGATTACTTACATTATTTACATTATTCGGACTGTTATCCTCATCTTCATTGCCATATTCACAACGTTTCAAGAACACATGGCCCAGGAGATAAAGACGTTGGTTAGATCCAGTAACTATACCCAAAGAGTTGCGAGTTCAATACCAGGCCACAGCAATTGTGAACCAAACTTGGAGAGTTGTGTTAAAGGAAAATAACTGAGACACCCGGGAGAGGTATGGCACGTGGAATTAGAACAATCAACCCCGGTGGAAGCGTTCGGTTCGAAATTCCAATCATCTGAAGAAGGCCAGAGTGTACAAAACGTTGTGAATATGGCAATGAAGATGAGGATAACAGTCCGAATAAGGTAAATAATGTAAGCAATTCACTCCGTGCAAGGCGATAATGCCACTAAAATGCAAAGGAGGCTACTGGGAGTGAAGGAGAATGAAAATGACTTTAGAAGGAACTAGAAACGCAATCCTAAACAGGAATCACGGTATAAAACTCTACTCCCGTTCAAAAGTCCGATATGAATCAGACGATAGACGAACCTATCTACTCCTATTGAAGAAAAATAAATATATCAATAGTAAATAACATTTCAGAATTTAGTCGGAAATGTTAGAAGTATAGAGTTGAAGTAGACTTTAGAAGAAACCAGAAATCCAATCCTAAACAGGAAACAAGAGATAAACCTCTACTCCTGCTCAAAAGACCGGAGAGGAGACTGAATCACACGATAGGCGAATAATCTACTATTTGTAGAAATAAGAAATAATGTCGAATTAAAAAAATACTTTGTTTACTTTTTCATACAAGTCCTATATTTACCTTCCGATACAAGGTTTTATAGCAATGGTTTAATATCTTTTCTTCTTGGATCCTCTTTTTCAGTTTGTAGAGATATATGGATCGAGATAAGTCACAGGGGTCACATGACGGACCGCTTAGTGACAGTCTCTATACAGTGACGAAAACGGTAGTGAAATCCATTATTTTACACCAGCTAAACTGAAAGGTTACTGTCTTTAGTCACTCCACCCCCAGCATGGCCCTGGCAGAGGTTAAATCTGCCTCCCCAGTAGCATACAAGTCCATGGTGCCGTTTCCCTTTGGGGATATATCTTTACCAGATATAGGAAAAAAACTCCAGATTGCAGTCCTCAGTTTGGGAAAAAGAAAGACTCCCGTTCGTGGAAAATGTCCTCGCCTGGGACAAAGATGAATCCGGCCCGTTTGTATCTGGAGTCCTAAATATGACTTCTCCAGACACAGAAGTATCTCCATGTTATATGCCAAACCTTTCTTTTTTTTTTCTCCTTACACTCTGCTTTGGTGTGTAGATATACGTGATATATTATTCTCCGCGTGGGACATCTGAATACATGTATATATATATATAGTTTTGTGTATGTCTTACTAGTATAAAAGTTTCTTTGAGAACAAATCATGTTCATCATTCTTTTCCCTTTCAGCTATTCCGTTCCGTTCGTGAACTATGGTGTTATGTCACGGATATAATAATGCCCATAATGGGGGAAATAGCAAACCAAATCTTTCTATCATAGTTCTCTCTCGTTACAAGATAGCTGGACGCCCATTTTAAAATTGCACTTGTGAATGGAGCAGATTAATGTGACGTTAATTTTAACATTTTGTTATATCATAGACACACGCGCACGCAATGATAGAAGAAAAAATATCAACCATACGCCAATAATTTATTTTTTAACTTAACTTTAACTTAATATAAAAATAATGAAAACGAGAAAATAAGCAGTCAATTGCTGTTATCTCCTGAAGAGTGAACAGATCAATTACTAAAAGGCCCGTCTACGAAACTCTGGATTCGTGGTGGTGAATATAGCATCAATAACCAAAGTGACAAATTTCACATTTGTATTAATCCTAAAAGTTTAAATATATAGGTAAACAACAGCAACAACAAATGTGTGTATATATAATGGACCCTCCCCGTCGGTTTCGACGTATGAGTATCTGACAGCTTAATTGGTTCAATTATGAAATTTTGTGCGATAATTTTAAGTTCCACTTAAGACCCACTAGTGATTTACAAAGTAGGCTACATATGGAGCAAGAGTAAGGATAGTGAGATGAGATCACTGTTAGATTAGCTGGCCTTTTAGATCTTGCTCTCACTTCTAGAAGATGATTCAGACAAGCAGATTGAAAACTGCTGAGTCCACTAAAACACGTTGATCTCCATTCTACCCGCTCCAAGGTAGAATATATATATATATATATATATATATATATATATATTGTTGTGACTTGTTCCAATCAGTTCAAAGGATTAAATCATCGTGATTGATTAATTGATTTTTAGAGTTTATCAACCTTTTTACAGGTTATTTAAAGTCAGAAAATATTTTAGATTTTAACAAATTGGGGGCAGTCGGTGGGGGAGATCAGTCACTTATGTGCCATGCGTGATATACGCTTAGGCGATCATGTATCTTTCGGTACATGACGAGCGAGGCAGTAGGTTGCCATTTCTTTCTGCGGTAGACCAGTTGCCATCCAAGGATATAGATCCTGGTCTGTCCTGCTGTTTACTCATAGCTTGGGGGAGAAGAGGATTCATACATTTCCCAAGGGTATTATTAGCACGTAAGTGAATGTAATGGATTTGACCGGAATTCGAAATCCGAGCCGCTACCCATTACTCCACCGTGCCTCCTCTATGCTTAGTAAATCAAAATGAGTTTTATGTTATTAAGATGTAGTGGGACAATCAGCTTAAATAGGGAAATACACGATTTAAGTAAGAGACTAAGCAACGGAGCATTTGAAACTCTGAATACTGGCAACATCTGTGACATCATCTTTAAGCCACTTGACATGATGCGAGTTAAAAGTCACCAAACACAAAAATGTTCGCCGATAGATGAAAAGAGTACCGTTTCAATACTGTCAGATACTTTGTCTAATATATTGTAGTCCTGAGAAGAGGGGGGGGATAAATGAAAAAGAGATAGAGTGTAATAAGGAAAGTCGAAAGCACATGAAAGAGTTGTCAGGGGACTCGAATGATATTTCCCTAGCCATTGGAAGATTATACCGGATGTAAACACCAAGGCCATGCATATGAATGCTAGAATCTTTTTGGCAGAGAGTAAGATAACCTGGAACAGAGTATTCATTTGTAATAATGGAAGAATTTAAATTAGTTTCACAAAGTGCAAAGATACCTGGGACCGTTCTAAGAGAAAAGATTCTACACTGCAGAAATTGGAACGGATATCACGAATGTTGGCGAAAGAAGGGATTAGGGGTAGGCGATCTGTTTTTACTGGCTTCTGTCAGATGTTTTTTTTAGGAGAAAAAGAAAAAGGCCAACATAATTATCACTATCTGTCGTTAATAGCAATGCAAACTAGCCAGAACGTGAGTGAAACTAGAACGTAATGTGGTCTCAGGGTTTCCCACTGGCAATACATGCATGGAGAATAACCCATGCGCGATATGGCACTACAGATACCCCGATATTATGGGACTGTTAATCAGGGCACTGTTCCTAGGTGCCACCAAAGAGTTCGGGCTCCTTAAATCATTATGGTTTTGAAAGAAAGAAAGAAAGAAAAAAAGAAACAGTGAAGCATATTCTAAACAGGGAACAAGCGATAATCCCCTACTCCTGTTGAATAAACATGGAAGGAGTGTGAGCCAGAGGATAGGTGAACCTTATCTACTCCTCTATCTACCTATCGTAATGTTGATCTATCTATCTATCTATCTATCTCAGTGGTGATCTATCTATCTATCTATCTATCTATCTATCTATTGCAATGGTGATCTATCTATCGATTGTAATGGTGATCTATCTATCGTAATGTTGATCTATCTACCTAAGTTTATTAGTATCTCAGTTTTTTTACTATCTATCTATCTATCTCCAAATTCTCTGAACGTCACATTTTTGTAGCACTACACACACACGCGCATACACACACTTACAGTTAATGACGAAATTATTCATTAATTTTAAATATTTTTATCCATTTCTTAGAATCTAATGGCCGTATGATGCTAGGCTTTTCATATGGCGATAAGCACAAAAAATGAATATTGTTATAGTAACTTACCCCTAATAATAATGGACTATTCCGGATATTAAAAATACTGCGCCTCAAGAGGGAGCAGAGAGGATTATTGTAAGAACATTGGAATAGTGATATTTGTCGAGACAACATAGTTCACTCTAACCAAATCTGATAGTCATTACTAATACTTCTACTTCTTTGTATATATTTCTGTTTGTAATATATCTGTGTTATTCCATACCTGTGTTCGAGTTATTCTTCATTGGTTCTACCTTGGACCATCACCGTGGTACAAGAAACTTGGACCATAACAAGTGGCGACGAGGAAACCTAAAGGAAAAACGAACTCTCTACGCGGAGGACATACTTTTTTGCTATCCGTCGCACATAACAAGTGGCGACGAGGTACCCCCCCCAAAAAAAACCCAACTCTCTACGCGGAGGACATACCTTTTTTGCTACCCGTCGCACATAACAGTGTCGACGAGTAAACTGTGAAAAACAAGTTCTACGTGGAGATCTCTAAAAAATCAAGTTCTACGTGAAGATTTCTAAAGAAACAAGTTCTATGCGAACACATAAAAAAAAAATTTTCTTTTTGCACATCAATTTTACTGGCAACAAAGGAAATGTTTTGGGCGTATACAGGTTTCAGAATATCAGGTTACACTAAGGTAAAATACTTACACAAAATTACGTTAACATGGAAGATTTTAAGTCAACCATTGTGGAACTTATCAAAATCCAATTTGAACAGCAACAAAAAACGAACAGAAACATCTTGAATTACAAGAATTATTGCTACGTGTAATGTCAAATAAAGGGCAACATTCCGAAAATGAAACAGTTCTCTCACAAGACGCTATTTGGAGCACTATCGAAGATTTCACGTATGCACCCGACGAAGACAGAACCTTTGCAACTTACTTCCGAAGGTACGAAGATCCATATGAATTTGACTGCAAAAATTGGTCAGACGCAAGAAAGGTACGTATATTACGAAGAAAATTAGGCACATGCGAATATACCAAATTCGTAGATTATATCCTACCGAGGAAAACAAATGAGTTAACTTTCAAAGAAGCCATAAAACTGTTAACAGAACTTTTCAGCCCTAATACCTCACTATTCCACAAAAGATGGAAACGTCTGAACCTAACAAAAAAGGACAGCGAAGATTACATAACTTTCGCTTCCATTGTAAACAAATATTGTGATGACTTTAAGTTATCGGAACTCAGCGCGGACAATTTCAAATGTTTAGTATACGTCCAAGGCCTGGTTTCAACCAAAGACGCGGAAATGAGACGCAGAATCCTTACAAAATTGGAGAGTGAACAAGATTTGACACTTCAAAAACTGGCCGAAGACTGCCAGAGATGCATCAGTGTGAAGAAAGACTCAAAAGTTATAGTAGAAGCTGGCATCGCGCACATACGTAAAGTACAAAGACAAACCAACTTTCCCTCCTCAGAAACAAACTAAACCAATTTTCCCTCCTCAAAAACAGGTAAAACAAAATTTTCTACTTCTAAAAGTCAATATCAGAAAAAACTACCACCCAGTCCATGCTATCGCTGTGGGACTTGGCATTAGTACGTCCATACCGTTTTAAAACTTGTCTATCATGCAAAAAAAATAGGACATAAAAGTTCTCAATGTTGGACTAGAAGAGAAAGCAAAAGCAGAATAAGAATAACGAGGACTGACCAAGCGGATGAGACTAACATAAGAAAATACGTACAAGTAGAAATGCAAAACAGAAAAGTCAGACTACAGTTGGATTCCGGCTCGGACTTAACTATTATTAACGTACAAACATGGAGAAAACTGAATAAACCTGCCATGTTAAAAACGGATAAAATCGCGAGGTCGGTAACTGGGAGAAAAATAAAATTTGAGGGTGAAGTGATTACAAATGTGACATTTAATAGAATGACGAAAAAATTAAAAATGTACGTGTTAAGAAATACAGAAAAGTTATTCGGAACGCACTGGATGCAAAATTCGAAGTTTGGGATTTACCAATAAGTACGTACTGCCATAATGTAAAAAGTTTATCAACCGAGGCAGATAAATTGAAAGAGAAACTAAAAGAGAGTTTCCTCCAAGTATTTTCAGCAGGTCTCGGAAGATGTAAAAAAATAGCAGCAAGTATAGAAATAAAAGAAAACGTTCAACCTATCTTCAAGAAAAAAAGGAGCGTACCGTTTGCGTCAATAGAAAAAATAGATCAAGAATTGGCTAGACTCGAAAACACTGGCATATTGACAAAAGTAGAATACAATCAATGGGCCGCACCCACGGTTTACGTTAAAAAGAAATCAGGAGAGATTCGAGTATGCGATGATTCCTTAACGGGTTTGAACGCAGCGATAAAAGATTACCACTATCCTCTACCCAGTCCAGAAGAAGTATTCACTAAATTAAATGGCGGAAAATTTTTCTCAAAAATAGATTTAAGTGAAGCGTACCTGCAAATTCCAGTCGATGAGGAAAATTCAAAATTACTGTGCATAAACACACACAAAGGATCATACAAATACCAAAGATTACCATTTGGGATTAAGGTCGCGCCGGCTATATTCCAACAGACAATGGATACTATGCTTGCCGGACTAGAGTACACGATTGTATACCTGGATGACGTATTGATAAATAGCGAAAGTGTTGAACAACACTGGGAACACGTACAAGAGGTGTTTAAGAGAATACAAAGCTATGGATTCAAGGTAAAAGAAAACAAATGCGATTTTTTCATGAAGGAAATTAAATACCTGGGCCATATCATCGATCAAGAAGGAAGACGACCAGACCCTGAAAGGGCAACGGCAATAAAAAAATGCCAATTCCAAAGAACATAACAGAATTACAAAGTTTTCTAGGCTTAGTGAGTTACTACCAGGAATTCATTCCTCACATGCATAAACTTCGCGCACCACTGAACGAACTTCTGAAGAAAGAAAAGGTTTGGGAGTGGACAGATGAATGCCAGAAAACGTTTGACAAAATAATTAAGACGTTAACTTCGGATTTATTTTTGGCACATTACGATCTTAAATTAGAAATAATTGTAGCAAGTGACGCGAGCGCTTATGGGGTCAGGGCGTGTATATTGCATAAAATGCTGGATGGGACAATAAAACCCATCGCACATACTTCTAGAACTCCACTACTAGCAGAGAAAAATTACTCACAAATAGAGAAAGAAACTGAGAATTATTTTCGCAGTCACAAGATTTCATAGATACATCTATGGTAGATTTTTTACTCTACAGACGGATCACAAACCGTTACTAACAATATTTGGTTCGAAAAAAGGTCTACCGGTTTACACTGCAAATAGGTTACTAAGATGGGGTACAATTCTTCTGAACTACAATTTCAGATTGGAATATCTACCAACGAAAAGCATCGGGCATGCGGATGGTCTGTCGAGACTTATACCAACGAAAACAGAGCCATTGGAAGCTTCTGTAATCGCAGCCCCACGACATGAAGAAGATATCAGGACAGTACTATATTGTACAGTTCGAAACCTCCCCGTCACACTACAAGAGATAAAAAATGAAGCAATCAATGACGAATTCATAAAAGAAACAAAAGCAAAAATAGTAGAAAAAAATAAGCAAATATCGGACACCTTTTCTTTATGCGATAATGTGCTACTTTATAACGAAAGGGTTGTAATTCCAAAAACACTACAAAAGCGAATCCTAAAGGATTTCCACAGGGGCCATCCAGGAAAAAATAGGTTTTTATGGGAACTTACCCATAACAATAATAATGGACTATTCCGGACATTATAAATACTGCGCCTCAAGAGGGAGCAGAGAGGATTAATGTAAGAACATTGGAATAGTGATACTTGTCGAGACAACATAGTTCACTCTAACCAAATCTGATAGTCATTACTAATACTTCTACTTCTTTGTATATATTTCTGTTTGTAATATATCTGTGTTATTCCATACCTGTGTTCGAGTTATTCTTCATTGGTTCTACCTTGGACCATCACCGTGGTACAAGGAACTTGGGCCATAACAAATATAAAACTCAATTTTCAGAAAAATAGGTTAATATAACAAATTTGACAGGCGAATTATGCAAAATAGGAAAAGACAAAATTCTTCGTACAGTATGAAAAATAGAAAAAATTGAACAATTTTCACAATATTAATAGTCAATAGCATGGCCTCTCATCTTTATAAGTTGCTGCAATCATTTTCTTTTCTGGGATTTTTTTCTATTCTTCAATGGTTACACGTTGTAATTCGTGAAGGTTTTTGGTGACCGACGATTTATTCGAACTTTCAATTCTTGTCAGAGATTTTCAATAGGATTCAAGTCAGGACTCTTTGAAGGTCATGGCAGACCTGTAATCTTTTTCTGAAGCCACGCAGTCACTGATTTAGACGTATATTTGGGATCATTGTCTTGCTGGAAAGTAAATCGCCGACGTAGATGAAAATTTTGCGCTGATAGTTGTAGATTTTCATCCAGAATATTTATATAGTCTGCGGATTTCATTATTCCTCTTATTGCAAATAATTGTCCAGTCCTCATTCAGCTAAAACAACCCCAAAACATCAACGAGCCGCCTCCATGTTTTAATGTTGCCACTATGTATTTGGGAGGAAAGACTCGCCTTTCTTGCGCCAAATTATCTTTACATCATTATGTTAAAAAAACTCAATTTTTGTTTCATCACTCCATAGTACTTGTTCCAAAAAGCAATTTTCTTTGTCTAAGAACATTTTGTCAAAATTAAACCGAGCAACAATGTAACATTGTTTGTGAAGAGGGGTTCGTCGTAATTGGTTTCCATACAACCCATTTCTATTTAAACAACATTGTATTGTGAGAGTACTTACCATGATACCCATCGTATCCAAACCTTTGACGATGTCTTTCAAAACTCTTGGGTTTATATTAATCTTGTGACACAGTTTTCGTGCAGTTCTCGGTGACAATTTGGGTTTTCTTCAAATTCTCTGTCGTGCTAAACTGTTTAAATTTCTTTATAACGGACTGTACCTTAGATCTAGGGCTAGCTAACCGGTTTGAAATAGAGCTGTAACTATTTCCCGACTTGTGGAAGTTAATAACTCTCTGCCTCAAGTCAACGCTAAGCTCCTTTGTCTTCCCCATCGTGTTGTTAACATAAGAATAACAATGGTGACACTCTGGGCACCACGTGATGTTCTTTAATGTTGGCATTATCACAAATATTCTACTGAATAAATAGTCTAGAAGGCTTCACCGATAAATTAATTATGTAAATTACTTATACTTACACGAATCAATCAATTTAAAACGATATTTTCTGCTGTACAAAATATTTTGCATAATTCGCCTGTTAAATTTGTTGTATTTAACTTATTGTCCTGAAAATTGAGCATTGTATTCCTTTTTTTTTGTGCTTCTTAACATATACAAAACCTGGCATCATATGGGCATTAGATTCTGAGAAATGGATAAAAATATTCAAAATTGATGGGTGTACTAATAATTTCGTCGTTGACTGTATATGTGGGCATGTTTTTAGGCCAACTTAAAATATCTTGAGTAACGTCTACTCAAACACGTGCATCTACTAAATATAACGTCTGTATTAATAAGAAAAGATGTTGGATTCTAGATAAAAAAAAACATTAATAATATTTAAAAAATTGTTTACCCTTCGGATACGAAAATAAAAGTAGATATGAGCTTCGAAAGATCTTATGGCATCTTACTTTTCCACACACACACACACACACACACACACACATATATATATATATATATATATATATATATATATATATATATATATATATATATAATAGGAATGTATGTGTGTCACTGTGTCACACTCTTTCTGCTTTACTCCTAGAAGCCGTAACCCAATATATCATTTTGGAATCAAGTTGACTCAGTGGGCAAATTAAAAACATTCCAGGCCGGACCCTAACTCGCAATCCTGAAATTTGGGATTCCCAAGTTTTCATTACAGCGATTGTTTGGCTTCTACTGATAAAACCAATTAAAGGGACACAACTCTCTTTCAATAGCTGATGCATAAAGGAAAAAATTACTATCCTCAAAATTCAAAATTAAAATTGTCCATGTTCTCAACTTTACTCCTAGATACCGTAGTCCAACATATCATACCATTTTAGAATCAGGCCAACTCCGTGAGCAAATTAAAAACATTCCGTGCTAGATCCAGACCCGCAATCCTGAAATTTTGGATTCTTGAGTTTTCATTACTACAATTGTTTTCGGCGATTTTTACGTGATTTTTTGTACGATAACAATTTTTATAGCTTGGAAATAAATTTGGGAATAATCGAAATTAACTACGAAATCCAGCGAAAGTCACCCATGAAAAAATAATTGTTTGTACGAGAAGTAAGGACCTACATACATCAAATTGTGTTTAAATTAAGTGGCGGCAGAAGAAAAATCGTTGAATTCTAAGTAGAGGAAAATTTATAAATTATAATTAATATAGCGTGAAAAGGTTTTAGAGGTGGGAGTGACTTAAGATAGCTAAAAAGGCAAAATTACATCATTTAAATTTGAATTTGTTTTATGTCGACATTTGAACAGTAATTCGATCCTCTGATCGAATTAGTTGGCGTTTATTATTTTATTTTAATTTTTTAATTTTTTCTTCTAAGCAAAAATTACACCTACCTTTGAAGCTGTTAGGAGTTTGTGCAGAGCCTAAAATTTTTCAAGCTATTTGTGGGTTTCAATTTTCGTCCTTTTTTTTTTTTTTTTTTTGAAAGAGCTGTCTGGTGTTTAAGTTTACGGTTAGAGAATGAGAGCTTATGGGTATAAAATCTTTGTTTCACTCCCCCGGGGAAATTCCAATGTAAACTTTATTTGTATTTTCTATATTTTCTTTGGGGGAAATGGTCGCTTGATATATAACCCTGTTAGATTTGCATTTGTCCCCTACTAGAGAGTTAGCGTTAAATCTACAACTACAGGAGGGTTCGATACTAGCTTTGTTGTTGGTTTCATAGAATCTCCTTAAAATTTGGTTGTTGTGTGAGCTAATAATTTTATAAACGTTGTTAGTACAAGAGTAGCTAATCTTAGTCGTTTTCCTATTGAAAATCATTCTTAGAGTGTTATTTTCTGGAAGTACTTATTGATTAAGTTTAGGAAATACTGTCCGATGTTAATATTGGGGAGTTTGCAGAAGGGTGGGGTTTGAACCATATATTTTTTCTTTTTCTGTGTCTACGTTTAATCTCAGATATCTCGGTATTATTTATAGGGATTATGTAAGGCAATTTATTTTTAAAACCAATTTTCTGGGGAGCGTTTTCATATACTATTTTTATTTTCTTAAAAATACTTATGTTGGATGATGTTCGACTAATCCTAGTGTTAACAGTAGTAGGGGTCTGTTTCACAATAGCTTTGGGTGGTTAGAATTAACATGAATATAGGTGGAGGTTTCACTGTCTTTATGGCATGGTTTAAAAGTTTTATTATTGCGGTTATGGGTGATATCTAAATAATCGACTATTTTCAGGCTAGAGGAAATCTCAATTCTAAATCCTAGTAATTTAAAGGTCCCAATGATCTTTTCGATCTTCGAGGTTAGTGGACTATTGGGAACGAACATGAGTCTCTCATTTCTGTATAGGCCCATTTGTTTGGGATCTACTATTCTGCTAAAGGTATCTAAAATGGAAATACCCACTAAATCAGCAACTTGGGCAGAATCATATGCACCCATAGAGACATCAAAGTTATCATTATGACATTTAGTCCAGGTGGAATCATTAAGAGTTAGAAATGATTTTCTAGATACTAGAATCATGTTTGTTTCCTCATCAGTGATATTCACATAATTTTTTGAAAATATATATATATATATATATATCCACATATATTTTGCAATATATATATATATATATATATATATATATATATATGAAGAAATATAGTCTTAAAGTGTGCTATATTTATGGGATAAAGTGCTCAATATCAGAGATAGAGCGTGTGTAATTATAAAAGTGGACATGGAAGTCAGCACTTAGAGGCGACAGTCTGTTTCATGCTAGTGCAATCGTCAGGCGACTAGTGCTGTTATTTTTCTCGGCTATTTATATAAGGGCCAGTGGTGCATTATGGGTAGTCTATTTTGGCGGTTACTTTTACCGGAAGTCGCTTATTTGTTTATTTATTTATGTCAAATTATTTTGCTTCTTTTTTGTTTGTTTTTTTTTATTTTTATTTTTATTTTTTATCTTATATATTTATTTATTTATTTTTTATTTTGATCGGTGTTTTTGGTTAACGTAGTAAAAATTTGTTTATATAGCTTATTGTTGGTAGTCTATAATGGCCGTCATTTACCGGAAGTCGCTTGTTCGCTTATTTATTTGGGTCAAATTGTTTTGCTTGTTTTTATTTATTTTCATTTTTATTTTTTATCTTATATATTTGTTTATTTGTCATTGATTAAATCTATTTGTTGAATTTTGGGGTGTGATGTTGTGGTTTGTTCTATTATTTTGGTGGGAACAGTTTTTAATTTATCTATTTAGGTTGGTTATCTTTATTTGTTTTTTCTAAACGGCTAGTTTATCGTAATCGGTTGTTAGTTTATTTATATATATGGATGTATTTAGATCGATTTATTATATTTGTTGTTATTTATTTGTTATACTATATATTTTTGGCTTTCGGTTTTTTAAGTAACGTAGTATATTATCTTTTATTAATGTTTTTTTTAATTTATTTATATAACAGTTATAACTTTCGTCCGTTCTTTTGTTTTGATTTTATTTCGCATATTCTAACAGGTGAGGTTTTGTGATTGGTTTGGAGTAATTTATTTTGCTTATTTTATTGTTGTTTGTTTATATATTTATTTATTTTTCTATTTCATTTTTAAGTTACGTAGTAAAAATTTGTTTTCATGTCTGCATTTTGAGATTAGCTCGGATCTTTTATTTAATAATTTATTTTAATCTGGGAAGGTAATGATAGCTATTTTTTCCTCCAAGCAAAGTTTGCAAGTTTTTGATAGGTTGTTGTAGACTGATGATTTTTTCCTTATTTTCCAAGATATTTTTGGTGTGGTGTGTGTTTTGTTTTTTATTTCCCAGATATACTTAGAAAGCATTGTGCTGTTCGCATATTTACTATTTGTGAAAGACATTTTGTGTACATAATTTCTTTGTTTCCATGGTCCTTCGGTTACTCCTATGTATACTTTTTCTTCATTATCTGTTGATTTTATCGTGGCTTGGTAGATTACGTTGTTTTGTAAACAATTACCGTTTAAGCGACATTCGTTTTTTATTCTGCAGTTGCACGTGGGTTTAATTTGTTCGTGTGGTTTGTTAATAATTTTCCTGTTGTGCTTTTTTATTATTTGTGCCATGTTCTCGGTGCAACTGTAGCTGATTTTTACTGTGTTTTTGTTGAATATTTTGTGTAGGGTGCTTGATTCCGGAAAGTGTTTGTGTAAAAGTTTGAAGAATATTTTTCCTATGTTTGTTTTTACGTTTTTGCTGTACGGTGGGTTGAACCATATGATATTTCTTTTCCTGTTGGTCTTTTTTGTGTTCTGTGGTGAGTATGTGAGTGTTGCTGGGAATCCGCTATCTTTTAGGGCTGTTTCGTAGTCTTTCTTGGCTTTGTTCAATGTAGATAAATAAGCGAACAAGCGACTTCCGGTATATATATATATATATATACATATATATATATATATATATATATATATATATATATATATATATATATATATATATATATATATATATGAACGTGTGTGTGTGTGTGTGCGTATGTTTGTATCGGCGAATTATCGAGTCCGACACTTCAATATATTAATCAATAATTGCTTTCACCGCCTTCATCACTGTCGTGAATCACTTTCCTGTTCACTGCTAGACGAAGAAAACACCGAAATCTTTCGCGAAATATTTTGTCATCTGTTTCCAAGTATGCTTTTCTTAAAAATTATTTGTGAACATTGGAGTATAGCTACCATATCTGGCCAGTCCTCGCTTGCCTGTCTTGATGGAGTTCAAAAGTGTCTACGTGGCCTTGGGGTGATGAATTATTTTCCACCTTGCAATCCCTTTCCCGCAGACGAAATGTCGCGAGCCTCTCTCTGCTCTGTCGTTATTTCCATGGCGTGTCTTTTAACGAGCTACATTCCTTTGTCCTACTGACCCTGACCTTTACAACTGGGACCCGCCGTGCCATGTACACAAGTGTGAATCATCCACATTCTCTTCATATTCCATTAGTAAGGAGGAACTTCCATTCGAACAGCTTCTTACCAGGAACTGCAGCTTTGTAGAACAGACTCCAGGTTGGGTGTTTTCTTTACCAGTACAGTCTTGACCTCTTTATATACACGCAAACCCCTTGGGGAAAGGTATGAATCCTCTTCTCCCCCCCCCAAGCTATGAGTAAATAGCGGGACAGACCGGATTCTATAGCTTTGGATGGCAGCTGGCCTACCGCTAAAATGGCGGGAAAAATATCTGCCTCTAGCGGTAAACGCTAGCGGCATGCCACCCAGTGGCAGATTGGTGGCTTGCGTGTAGGTTTAATTGTTATCTTTCCTGCATTACTTCATAAACTTCACTTCTTGCCTTTTCTTGCTTTCATACAACACCACACTTCTATCTCGACTGGCTCTTGGGCCTTATATTCGGTGAACATTAGTATGAAAAATTCTTATTAGATGACAAAACCATTTTGTAACAGTTTAAAAACAATGGAAAACTAATAATATCCTATTTTTCCTCTCTTTTTTTTTCTTTCATTCATTCACTGTTTCTCACACAGTCGCTTATCTACTGGATGCTTCTGGAATCCACCCGCTTTAATCCTCATAAAGACATAATGGCTGTTAGCCATATATTTATCCAGATGGACTAATGCATGCAAATGTGACTCCTGGGGGTCAACATGGCAATAATTATAAGCCATCAGCTAAGTTTACACGAACAAAAGGAATAGAATTTTTTTTTTTTACGTACACACACGCGTGGGCGTACACATGAGCGGAGGCGCCATATCAAAACCTTGCCATTAAAAAATACAACCACGTGACTGGAGAAAAGAGAATTTTAAAAAGTTTTCTTGGTCAAACCGGTGATTTTCAGCATGCTCCCATTTCAAAGTTAAATAAAATCTGGTTCAAGCCGAGTATAACGCGTACATGGGACGGGATAAAATGTTCATTCGGCATTTTCTCTATGATTAATACCTCACGCCGGGGTGGGGGCCCGCGGCGAGGGGTATTAACCATAAACCCCACCCACACCCACACTCCGGCTGAGTTACAACCTGGAGTGACGTCCTCTTAAAGATAAGTACGTAAAGGTTCTGGCAAAGCCAAGTATGGAGATAGATAGATAGATAGATAGATAGATAGATAGATACGAATAAGATAGATAGATAGATAGATAGATAGATAGATACGAATAAGATAGATAGATAGATAAATAGATAGATATGAACAAAGATAGAGAGATAGATAGATATATACGAATAAGATAGATAGATAGATAGATATGAAAAAACTAAAATAGATATGAAGAAACTAAGATAGATAGATAGATAGATACGAATAAGATAGAAAGATAAATAGATAGATATGAACAAAGATAGAGAGATAGATATATACGAATAAGATAGATAGGTAGATAGATAGATAGATAGATAGATAGATAGATAGATAGATAGATAGATATGAAAAAACTAAGATAGATATGAAGAAACTAAGATAGATAGATAGATAGATATGAAGAAACTAAGATAGATAGATAGATAGACTGACAGATAGATAGATAGACTGACAGATAGATAGATACGAACAAGGTAAATAGATATGAAAAAAAACTAAGATAGATATGAAGAAACTAAGATAGATAGATAGATAGATAGATAGATAGATATGAAGAAACTAAGATAGATAGATAGATAGACTGACAGATAGATAGATACGAACAAGGTAAATAGATATGAAAAAACTAATATAGATATGAAGAAACTAAGATAGATAGATAGATAGATAGATAGATATGAAGAAACTCAGATAGATAGATAGATAGATAGATAGATAGATAGATATGAAGAAACTCAGATAGATAGATACGAACAAGGTAAATAGATATGAAAAAACTAAGATTGTTATCAATTAAATGACAATTCTCCTATAGAGCGTAAGGATCATATTTTGGACCCGGTTCTACAGGATACAAAACGGGAAACATAACATGCACAAATAATAATAATAATAATAAATTGCAGGAAAATGGTAGAAATCTCAGCACAGCCTGGATGGATTACCGTAAAGCCTTTGATAGTGTGCCACACTCTTGGATCCTTAAGGCTTTGGAAATGTACAACGTCTTCTCGGTGATAGTAAATTTCCTTAATTATAGCATGGAACTGTAGAAACCTACATTATACCTAAATCACACAAAAGGTACTGCCACTTCTACTTGTTTGAATATCAGATGAAACACACTCAATAGATCTAGATTTTGTCACAAAGATTAGGGAACTGGAATAAGAAGAAGCCTATAAATACCTAGGAGTCGGCGAAGGAGATGGAATACAGCATACCAAAATGAAGGAGAAAATAAGAAAAGAATTCTACAGTGCGTCTGGTGTTAAATGGCCAGTTGAATCCACAAAAGGAATATCAGCTACAAACGCTTTGGCTGTCCCTGTGGTGCAATACAGTTTCAACATCCTTAATTGGACTATAGCTGACATTAAGCGAATGGACGTCAAAAGGAGAAGGCTTCTCACCTGCCACCGCATGTATCATCCTAAGGCTGATGTTGAGCGTCTGTATATGTCCAGATCCGAATGAGGCAGAGGATTAGTTCAACTAGAACTGTCTTACAGAACCACAACAATCGGTCTTCAAAGATACTTGGAAACAACAGAAGATTGTATGATGGTTTGTGTCAAAGAGCATGAAAGAAATAAGAAACTTTCTGCAGTAATAAAGAGCCCAATTAATTCAAAATGGGAATTTCAAGTAGATGAAGAAGTGCAAATAAACCACACTACTGCAGCAGCAAAGAACCTAAAAAAGAAAGCAAAGGAAATGCTATGTACCAAATGCAGAAACGATGACAAGATAAGCCTCTTCATGGTCAATCCTCTGACCGTACAAAACAAGCTGAGGTCGACAAACCCTGTTTCTATCAGTGGTTACGTAGTACACGGTTAAAAGCTGAAGCCGATGGTTTTATTCTTGCTGCAGAGGACAAATGCTTGCTAACTAGAAATTACCAAACACACATACAGAAAAACTGTGTTGACCCCAAAGCAGATTCTGTGATAAATATCCAGAAACAACTGACCATCTTATATCAGGTTGTACGGGGTTTAGCATCCACTGAATATAAAACTCGACATGATAGAGTGGGTCAATATCTGCACTAGAAAATATGCAACTTTTACTGGAAGGAAACTGCTAGAAACTGGTATGAACATCACTCCGACCTGGTTACAGAGATAGTACCTGTAACAATTTTAGGAGATTTTACAATACACACGGATAGAACAATCAAATCTAATCGCTGAAATATCGTGAACGGAGACCATAAGAAGCGAATGTGTTATCTTATTGACGCGACACTCCCTGCAGATTGTAATGTATCTTTGAAGATACGAAACTATCAAAATACACGGATCTTGAAAGGGAAATCTCAAAAATGTGGCACATGAGGACGTTCATAATTCCAGTTGTATTTGGAGCCCTCGAACTGACTGGAAAAGGTTCCGATAGACTCATTGAAGGGACTCCGGGTAGTAAATGTCTTAAAGAAATACAAAAAAAAAAAAAATTGTACTCGTAAGTTCAGCTCACACATTACGAAGACTTTTATGTATGTAAAATGTGTGTGATTTTTACTTATTTACTTATTTTTTGTTTTGCAAAAATGATTGTTGGAAAATGTCATGAAGCCATTTCTGACCTTAGGTTGGAACCCGGAAGGAAATGTGTGAAACACAGAAATCAAAGGAAATAATAAGAGCAGCAGCAGCAGCAGCAACAACAACAATAATAATAACAATAATAATAACGAAAAACTGTCAAAATACAAGGACCTTGAAATAGAAATCACAAAAATGTGGCACATGGGAACATCAACAATTCCTGTTGTAGTTGGAGCCCTTGGACTGGTTGGAAAAGATTCCAGTAGGCTGATTGAAGGGATCCCTGGAAGTCCATGCCTCAAAGAGATACAAAAAATTGTTCTGACAAGTACAGCCCACACTTTACGAAGGGCTTTATCTATGTAATTATTTTTTTATTTTTTTTTTTGCAGTGGAAAGTGTCATGACGCCATTTCTAACCTTAGGTCCCTGGGCGGGACCCGGAAAGAAATGTGTAAACGCCAGATATCAAAGGAAATAATAATAATAATAATAATAATAATAATAATAATAATAATAATAATAATAAACACCAACATCTCATCCGCAAAGCCGAAACGTCCCAAATATGCATAGATAACTCTCCTACAGTCCATTTTTTACTCATCAACTCAGGAGGAGGAAGACTTGGTGATTAGGTACTTAAAATTACTCTCTGGCAAGATGACATCACACACAATAATAATAATAAAACTACTACAACTACTACTAATAATAATAATAAATTATCAAAATACAAGGATCTTCAAGTAGGAATCTAAAAGGTGTTGCACATGAAGACATGAATAATTCCAGTTGTGGTTGGGAAAAGTTTCTGATAGACGCATTGAAAGGATTTATGGCAGCCCATGCCTTAAAGAAATATTTAAAAAAGTGGTTCTCACAAGCACAGCTCACACCTTACAATGGTCTTTATCTATGTAAAAGAAAAGGTGTGTGTGTTTGTAGTTCTTTTTGTACTTTCTTTTTTTTTTTTTGTTACAAAAATGTTCAGTGGAAAATGTCATAATAGCAATTTTGACCTTAGGTCTCTGTTTAGAACCTGAAAAAACGAGTACGGAAGAGAAATCGAAGGAAATAATAATAATAATAATAATAATAATAATAATAATAATATCTGCTAAATATTCAGCAAAAATACAACTGAAGCGATATCTCTACAGTTTTTTTTTTTTAATTGGAGCTTTTTTTAGGAAAATCACAGTTCCATTCCGCTCGCATATGCTGCAAAAAGATATGCTTATCAAAAGAAAATCAGACACCAACCTTTTAAAAGAAGAAAATCCATAATTCTACAGCTGTAAAAAAAAAAAAAAAAGAATAAAGAGATTAAAAAAAAACAACCGAAGAACGCAGCTACAGCGAGTCCGGTTGAAGTCTCGCCTTTTGCAACTTTATGTGATGCAAAATGTCACGTCACACGCGAAATGCTAACGGGAAGAGTCCGGCGTTGACAGCTTGTCTATGTTAAAAAAAAAAAAAGAAAAAAAAGAAGAAGAAAAAAAGAAAAAAAAGAAAAAAAAGTAAAAAAAAGAAAAAAGCTATTATAAATTATGAATGAAGGCACCAAACAATCGTGGAATCATTACAAATTTCTAAGCGCAAATGAGATTAAAAATGGCGGTCACACATAAATAAGAGGTCTGTTACTCATTTGCTCATACAATATAAACAAAATTCTGAATATGCACGAGCGGGTGCTGAAAAGCTCTCGGCACGACAAAGAATTTTTTTCTAAAAGAATATTGATTTTAGTTTTTTTGATCAGATTTTTAGCCATTTGGCCGTCCATGCATTGACTATTGCTGTCACATCAGGTCTGATGCTTCGGCTATGTATTTAAAGATTCTCGACAAAATACAAAGAAGAATCTGCAATGTTATCGGTCCTGACCTGACATCTCGGCTTCAGTTACTATCCCCCCTACGCCCTAATCTAGCTTCCCTGTGCGTTTTCTATAAATAATTTCATTGGCATTGTTCCGATAAGCTGTCATCTTTGATACCTAGACTGTATGAATTTAAGCGAGGTACTGAGATTAACGACATGGTCTCATCGTGTTACAGTTGAAATAGATAGATGTATCCGTAAGTTCTATGCTAACAGTTTCTTCTGTCGCACCTCCCGCGTCTAGAACTCTCTTTTGACTTCTTACTTTCCATTCTAATCTACAAAAATGTGAATGCAATATCAATCATTATCTTTTGTCTTATTAATTCCTATTCATGCAATTTACAGGTCGGGGACACTAAAATCAAGCACGTATAGAAATTTAAATATCTGGGAAGTGTTCTAACAGAGAACGAAAAGTGCGACACTGAGATCTGAAGACCGATTGAGATGGCCAAAAACGCATTCCAAAAGCTAAGCAGAGTATTACGAGACAAGAAAGTTTCGTCGGAGACAAAGAAAATAGTACTGAACTGCTACGTGATATCTGTCCTCCTGTATGGCAGCGAATACTGGACAATCTCTTCAAAGATGAGAAAGAGACTCGAATCAACAGATGCATGGTTCTACAGGAGGATGCTGAGCATACCATGGGGCGAACATGTGAGCAACGACGAAGTTTTGGAGATAATGGAACCCAAGGGGAAACTTATACTTAACATCAGGAAGAGACAGCCAAAATTTCTGGGGCACGTAATAAGGAAGGAGGGCTTGGGAAATTTAATACTCACAGGACGGATAGAGGAGAAAGAGGGTAAGGGAAAGCAAAGCGTGACATACTTAATGGGCTTGAGCAAGTGGATCACGGAACAGCGTCTGGGAGAAATAACAAAAAGACAAATTGAACTCACACTCTTTGGGTCCTGTCATTGGATCTAACCAACGCCTCAGGGACACATGGCACAGTGGATAAAGGCATTGGTTAGATCCAGTGACAGAACCGAAAGAGTGTGAGTTTAATACCTGGTTAAGGCGGTGGAGAACTTGGAGAGGGGAATTAACAGGAGATAACTGATAACTGACATCCATTAGACATGGCACGTGGAACTAGAACAATGTACCCCAGTGAGCGAAATAAAGGGTTCAGTTCGACATTCCAACCACCTAATGAATGCCGGAGCGGACAACGGCCGATACGTTGTGATAAATATGGCGACAAAGATGAGGACAATAGTTCGAATAACGTAAATAATGTTGTTTCCATTTTTTGTCTATAATGTCGGTTCGATCAGTGACGAGCGAACGTACCTAAAATCTTTATTTACATACGGAAATTAATTTTTCTTTTCATACAGTTTACCTTAAGGCCATAAAATCGATGAATACTTTATATATATATATATATATATATATATATATATATATATATATATATATATATATATATATATATATATATGTGTGTGTGTGTGTGTGGTATAATATAGTTTTAAGATATGCTATATTTATGGATTAAAGTGCTCAATATCAGGAATAGATTAATAGAGCGTATGTAAATATAAAATATAATATGCTTTCGAAAGATATCTGGAAGATTAAAAACAAAAACAAAAAACAAACAAATCCCACAATGCAATAGACGAACCACAATGTATCACTGACTTTTAAAATTTCAAGCAAAAATGCAAAACACATTGCCAGACGATTGCGTTTAGTGTGAAACAGACTGTCGACTCTGGGTCTTGACGTCTATGTCTATTACACACACACACACACACACACACACACACACACATATATATATATAATATTAGTGGTCAATATATATATATATATATATATATATATATATATATATATATATATTTCCAAGAGGATAGAATCCAGGTAGAGCTCAATGTCCTGGAGAGAGCAAGAATATAATATAAAAGGCACAAACACTAATATTCCATGGTTATAATTTATTACATTGTAATCGTAATCATGATCCAATTCATCAGACCTACAAATTTAAAAAGAAATCGAAATATATATATGTATGTGTGTGTGTGTTTATATATATATATATATATATATATTTATATATTAATGTATATTTGAGCAGCAAACTTTCTTTCAAGCACGTGTCATTGAAAACGGCCGACAAGATTTAATTAAGCTTTTATTGAGTTTTTCCAGTATTTTACTATTAGAGAAGCATTACTACTTAAATACTGTTCCCTTGCTATCAATCTTATACTATTTAGCAGTTGAGAGGCCGTGTTAAAGGTTTTCTAAAAATAGAAGTCATGCCCATTCAACCAGTCGTGCATGGCACGTACCACCAAATAAGCATACACTCCTCCACAAGAACTCGACCTAGCTAACCTACTATAGAGATGATAACACACGGAAATTCACCATCCAAAAACAACATCCTTGATAATGGCTATAGAACTAGCCGAAAGCGCTCGGAACAATAATAACTTTGGACAATTTTTATATTCTTTAATCACTAAAAACCGAAAAATGTTTAGAATGCTGGAAAAATTCAATAAAAGATGTTCCTTGTCAGCCGTTTTCAATGAAATATGCTTGAAAGAAAGGTTGCTGGCCAAATTTGCATTAATTAAATTACATGAACCGGCAGCAATCAAGGAACACAGCACCAACACATTCCGGAAAAACCTCGTCGAACGACAGCTAATAAAAGACAAAGAAAGGATAGTGCATCTTAAAACCGAAATCCATAAATACACGGATGTTCTCAAAAACACAATGAGCACAAAAGAGCAAACAACTACCGGATCCTACTTCGACCTCCTCAAAGTACGTTAGAATTCAACCAAAAACAGATTGTTACTAAAAAAAAATTCTGCAACTTATACATAGGAAAGATTGTACTACCCAAGGGTAAGTGTAACTTCTTAAACTTGGTCAATCACAAACTCACCGACGACCAAGTCGAATTCTTGAATATCAGCCCGAATTTTCACCTCCAACACAGATATGACCCTCTTTAAAAGAAAACGAAAATCGAAATATTATACCAATCAACACCACAGAAAAATGAATTAAGGTTCACCCAAATCTGAAAAGACCTCCCAAAAGCAATATCCTTATAGACAAACTCAAGTCGGCCGCGAGAGAGTTATGCGACAAACTCAGTATCTTTATTAGATACACCAATAAAACCAGCAATTATGTGGTTCTCAACCTAGATAACACAAAGAAATTCGCAAAAAAACACACGCATAGAAACATTAAAAAAGTATATAAATAAACTAATCCCAACGAACAATTCTGATGTTGACAGTTTAAAAATCAAGAAAATAATTGGTGATTATCAACCAGTATATATATATATATATATATATATATATATATATATATATATATATGGTAACGTAAAATCCTATAAACCAGGTTTTCCTCTCCGGCCTATCATACCCCAAATACCTACACACATATACCAACTATTAAAACCCTCAACCGCATAATTTCCCAATACACACCCAACAATTACAGCATAGCATCAACTAATGACTTCTTCCATATCTTGAAAGCAGCAAATCCCATATGGCCTCGCTGGACGTCACAAGCCTCTTTACCAACGTCCCAGTTGACGAAACAATCAACATAATTAGCAACTGTGTCTCCAAACACTCGACAATACCTACCCCCAAAATCGGACCCGCTATCTTCCGGAAACTACGCCTCGCTTGTACCACGAAAGTTCCATTCTATGATCATAATGGCAACACATATATCCAAACTAATGGTGTTAGCATGGGAACCCCTTTCGGACCTGCTTTCGCTAACTTTTACATGTTCTACACCGAAAACAAGGTACGCGGATGACATTTTCATTTTGATAAAAAAATAAAGATGAAATCGCAAACCTAAAACAACCTTTGAAAAAAATCCAACACTAAAATTCACATATAAATCTATGTTACATAAGAGATCTCATTCTTTAAAGTTGAGATAGAGCTAAAATCCAGCCAATTTACCACTCACTTGTATAAAAAAAAGAAAAACCCACTAATACGATCTATTGTCTTCTAAACTATGATAGTCAGTGCCTGGAAATATATAAAATAGCAGTGATAACAAACTTCGTAAATAGAGCACACCAAAATTCCTCTTCCCAAAACTATTTCTAAGCGAACTAAAACACATAAAACAAACACTAATTTTCCCAGCTACATCATTGATAAGCAAATAAAAGTATTCTTATAATGAATACACGGCACCAGTCATAAAAGTACAACACCACAAAACATCAACATATTTTATTGAAACCGAATGCAGGTCGAATTTGTTATAAGGAAAATTATTAAACACCATATTTCTGCTGTAACCCCTGAACATCATGTCAAGTTTATAATATATTACAGAAAAGGGAAAACTCCAAACCTTGTCGTCACTAACCGAAATAAACCCACCAAATTTAAACTAGCGGCGACCAATATAGTGTACCAGTTTCAATGGCCAGTACAAGACTGTTACTTATCAAAAATTAATTACCTATATCGGACACACTACTACCTCCTTAAGTAGACGCCTTACATGTCATCTCTCGAAGCAGAGCGCGATTAATAAACATTGACTAACAATTTACAAGAACCCTTAAGGTCGATAACACAAAAAAAATCTTTTTAAATCACTTAGTCGTAGACAACTTACTATTAGAGAAGCATTACTAATTAAATACCGTTCCCTGCTATCAATCTTACACTGTTTAGCAGTAGAAACCGCGTGTTAAAGTTTTACTAAAAATAGAAGTCGTGCCCATGTCAACCAGTCGTGCATGGCACGTACCGCCAAATAAGCATACACTCCTCTGCACAGCAAAACTACTATATAAGTGATAGCACACAGAAATTCACCATATCAAAAATAACATCCTTGATAATGGCTATAGAACTAATCGAAGGCGCTCGGAATAATAATAACTTTGGACAATTTTTAAATTCTTTAGCCCCTAAAAACGAAAAAATGTTAGAATGCTGGAAAACTCGATAAAAGATTAATTGCATCTTCCTTGTCGACCATTTTCAATATATATATTAGTGGATAACATAAAAATAGTCTACAGCACTCAATGTGTTGTAGCATACCTACAGACGATAATGGGTATGTCTCCATTCGCATAAATGCAGTAGTAAATACTGTATGTTGGTCTGCAGTCGAAGATTCGTTTGCATTCTTTCTCTATTTTCGCGTCCAGACTTTGGTATTGCTTGACGTGCATTAGACCACACGAGGACCGTTTTTTGGAACTTACCTTTTGTTAAGTTTATTTCTGTTTCTTTATTTTTATTACATTCTATCCTTTTCAGTTTTCTTACTCTCTTTACAGCGGCGGACTGACTTAATTTTTATTTTCAGATCTTTTGTTTCGTCAGACTTGTTTTTTTTTCTCTCTGCCTGTTTGTATTTTGTTTGCATTTTGTTTTCGTTTGTCTTTTTTGCCCCCTTCGTTGAATTTTGTGGCCTGGTTAAAAAAAAAGAATTTTATTTCTGGCTGTTTAAAAAAGAACATTTCACACGATGGCCGACCAGAGTCGGACTGCAAAAACTTATTTGGAACTGCCACTAAGGCAGTTCCACCAGACAAACCTAATGAAGCTGCCCCACCCCCAACCAAAAAGGGACGAAAAAGGTGGACCCTATAAAGGAAAATCTAACATACCCACCCCTGTTATAGATAAGAGTGAGACCAATGAAAAGGACAAAGAAGCTAGCACTAGCATGGAGACCGAAGTGAGCGGTGTAGCGGCGGGAGAATCACCCTCTGTCTGGAGCCCCCCCCCCCCCGAAATGCATGGTCAATGTAACGGACTTCATTGAGAGAACCCAAACGTACGCTCATCTGGTTACTGATGGCGGGCTCTCGGTAGACCTCGATGCAAAAGAACGCATTGCAAAAAGAACAGTGTCAGTCTTCGTGCTCGACAAGCTAACGCGAAAAATTTGTCGATGCACGAAAGGCACAGTGTTGAATACACTGAATTCCTTGGGGGTTAAACCTCTACAGATAATTAAAGGACCAGGTTTCTTCATGTGGGACATATTGTTGCCCACGCCAGAGGACTGTGTGGATGCAACGTCTCGTGATTTGATCACGAAAGACTACATCATTCGCACAGAATACCACGGATGGCGTCGGACCAAGGTGACAATATATGAGATTCCTGATTATATTCCTGGAGAGCATTTAGGGGCATATTTCATGCAGTATGGCCAGATTGTGAATGTCACTCTAGATGCTCGAGATACTCTAAGGGATGAGCTCGGTTTGACGAGGGAGGCGTTTAGCTCTCTGTGGCCTTGGGCGCCTGTGTGGCGGTGTCTCAATAACGACGAGGCATCACTCACCTGGCTGGTGTTGCGGAAGGCCCTCTGGGTCGGCAAAAAGCTCTGTGCAGCGGGCTTGGCAGTTACGCAAAACTGCGTGCGTTGCGGTGGGGCGGTTGAGTCCTTAAGGCACATCGTAGCGTCGTACGACCGTTGTGCAAACTGATTGAAGGCTACATGGTCCACGTCCTAGGCGGAAAATCCTTTGTCCTCGAAGTCAGGTCCGTATGTAGCAATGTTGTGCCGCATTTGAAGAGGAATGAACACTATGTGTTCTTGTGTTTACTCGGCATTATGCGAGTCGTGATTTGAACGACGCAACAGAAGGAATTTTATGGAGGTGATAAGTTTTCCTCTTCTCAACTGGTTTTGTTTTTTAAGCATCAGCTTAAAATCAAGATTAGAGCGGAAAGGAGGCGGCTCTCTTCCTCAAAATTTGGCGAAAGGTGGTTGAATGCTTCGCGTTTGGTTCGCTTGAGAGAGGCTAATTTAGAGTGGCATCTGGAGGTGACATAGGCTTAAGGATATTGGTCGCCTGATTTAAAACATTTGTCATTTAGGGATAAGGTAGGGTATGTCGTTTTGTTTTTGTTCATATTGATCGATTTAACTTAGCTAGGGTAATAATGGTCATTGGCTTCTTTATTTTGTCCCCAGTTTTTTGGTTCATTTCCCCCTTCCCTCCCCATTTAGATGGACAGAGCTTGCAGTTCTCTGGTTAAACTGTGGGATGCCTTTCGTTTTCGAGTATGTCGTTTCGTTTATTTGTTAGCATGTTTAAATGTGTGAACGCTAGAGTGAATGATTGTAGAACGGAGGCATGGAAAATTATTCTATTAATCCCGCAGTATTTTTCGTCCTGTTAACTGTTATCTCTGCCATGATTAGTTTGTGGGGGAGGGGGTCTGTTACTAACACTAGTTTTGTTTAGCTGTGTAAATATTTTTATATCATGAACATTGGGGATTTATTGTTTAAGCCCAGCCCTCCACAAAAGCTGTATATATGGGGATTAGGTAGATTTTCCTTGAGTGGATGTGGTATTGTGGTGTATGTGCATGGCAGGGTTGTGTGGGTGAGATGTTTTGGTGAAAGGAGCAATGTTTGGACGATTAGGTCAGTAAATGAGGCTAGCTAAGTTAGAAGTAAGAGAGTTGAAGACCAGCCTCCCCCCATTCCAATTTTTGCCCATGTGGCACATTTGTACTTTTGTACAATAAATACCTCCGGACAGAGAGGATCCCCAGACGAGGCTATGTCGAAGGGTAGAGTCTCGTCTCGGGAAACAACTACTCGACCCCGTTTTATACGGGGTCTAAGGGAATTTTTGGCCGCGCCAACGGGCTCAGATACCCCACATTAAATTCGGCCTTGTGTCACATCTGACTGCGTGGGGTAGTTGGTAGATATCCTCCAGTTGGAGATTCATTGCGGAAGTCACTTGACTCACTTCTAGCAGTTGACTACTACTTCTGCGCACCGCTTGCGGATCTTATATGTGTTGTTCTTGTCCTAATATTATCGTTCATTACCAACCTTCGTGTGATTATCATATTCAGTAACCTTCCCTCGGTTACAACACAATGCAAGGAAAGACTCAAAATCCTAGAAGTTATTACTATACAAAATAAGCAGTTCACATTAAATAAAATATCATTCATGACAGGAGACGCTATCTTGAAATGCATATGATGTGAATAATGTGCGTATACATTTTTAAAAAATTAATAATATAAAAATAATGATATAAAAATAAATAAATACAATAAAATAAATAAATCGCATTCTTTTTGTGCGGTCCCGTTCCCAAAAGCCGTTACATATGACATCAGGCTAGGCCATTTCAAACTCCCTGCTTCCGAGAGGATTCTCATCATCATTACCATCGTCAGTCCCTTGACTACTTCAATCCTCGGGGATTCTTAGAAGCAGAAGAAACTGACAAAATGATCTGTTGACAGTGGCTCTCAGGAGTTCCGGCATTGTCATGTTCGTCCACTCTTTGGTGTTGTCTGACCAGCACCCGCCTTCGACAGTGCCTCGCAAGATGGGCTTGCCATGTGATGTGGCCAAACATGCCATCCGTGACAATATAATTTCTCACACATCCTTAAAAGATAAGACGATAAATTCCTTCCTTTTAAGTCTACTCGGCTATTGGAGTTCCGTAGGAATTTTGTCTACAGTCCATCTTGAGTGCCCTCAAGGGTTAGTGCTTCAGGATTCATGTCTCTAGTTCGCCTTTGAATTGGGAAACATAAAAATTTTATGAATGATTTTAGATAGGTATGTCCAATATTTCGCTAAAAAGTGGTATACCTTGACGAAAAAGGATCCCCAAATTGATAAAACAATTTTTAACGTTTAAATGTTTATGTTGTTATTAAAGAGGAAAGACCAAAGTATTTTCTGCAGATTTTTTCAGATTTTTTAATCCTTCCTATAAATGTTAAAAATTTTATTAAAAAATCTTGTTTTTTTTCGAGTCAAAACAATTTCGTAAAATCGAACTTATCGACATTTCTGTCGAAAGATCATAGTTTGTTAGTTAAAAAATCATGAAAAATCAATCACACCCTTTTCTTTTGTTATCTTAGGAAATTTAGAATGATTAAAGTATACTTAATGTAATTTGAAAGAAACATTACTTACATTTTTAGCAGAAAATTTTTTAAGAGAGATATTTCCAACCGAGGTGGTCTATTTTGACAGGCGTTAATTGATGTACGTCAATATATTCACAACTTACGGCAGGAAAATTTATCGGACGGTAGCGCAGAAGTGATATAATTCGTTCTAATTTTAAGTGAATCTGGTTAGTAGATTTTTTTTTTAAATTCACTTTCAAATTTTTTTTTTTTTTACCTTACGTTTGAGGAAGAATTCTGCACTGAAAATAACATTTAAATTATGAAAGAAAATCAAATTTTACAAGTAAGAATAAAACAGTAAATAAATACATTTTTTTAAATTGAGATTTATTATTTCAGTCATGAAATATTTTTCTGAGAATATAAAAATTGCATGAAACACCATTAATTGAAACGGGTTAACTTAATGAAATGAGATTTTATTTCTTTTTATTAAGGCAGATTTTTTTTCTATTTATTAATAATTATGATATGGCAGTAATGAGTTTTATTTTATTTATTAATAAAATTAACATGCTATGTTGGGTTTTTTGACTCAACAAGTATTTAGTAGTAGCGAGCTAACTCCAGAAAATTTAAACTCCAAAAATCGTTTTAATTGATAATTTGTCGTGTGGATAATAATTCCAAAGTAATGTACAAAGAATATATGCATTCGATTTCAAACTTGAAAATTTGGGTGGACTTCCAAGGGCGTTTTTTTTTTTTTTTGTAATTGTAAATAGTCGATATTTTCTTTTATCCCACTATTCGATTTTGAATAGAAAAAGAAAAAAATTGAAAATAATACGACGATATTCAGAAAATTTGACAAGCGTTGTTTTGTTGTTAATGAACGAATCAAAGCCATTTCTGAAGTAAAAAAAAACTTGCTTTTATCAAGGAAAACTACTCGCGTGGCATTATTTCAAGGTGTGCATCCATACTTTCGTTGGAGACAATTTTAAATACAATTTTGGAATATTAAAAATTATTTTAAAAATATCACTGGTTGTCAGATTTTAATAAGCTTTCAAATTTATGATCTTTAAAAAGTAGAGAACATAATATATCATTTCCATAAGGTTGCAGAAAGAACTTAATTTATAAATATATAACAACCTTTTGTCATATTGTGTATTTAAAATTGAAACAAAAAAGAATTAATGTAAAAATTCATTTTTCATCAAAAAAAATTTTTTTTTTTCAGATAATAATTACCTTCATATATATTATTCAGAAAAGCCATTAAAAACTTTCTTAATTAAATATTGTCTTAGTTTTATTGGGTTTTGTATTTTTACAATTGAGGTAAAAGTTTGGACAATTTCGGACATTTTTTTAACAAAAAAATCGATGATTTAGATTTTTCAGACTTTTGTGCATTTAATTAAAAAAAATTCAGGTTGCAAATAAAATTTTGTTGAGTTTTCATAAAATTAAGTACGAGGGGGGTAACAGATATAAAAAAAAATATTTATACCATGACTTTCAAAGAGACAAACATTTCTAAAATAAGTTCATTCATTTCTGAATAAGTTCTGAAGATTTCATTAAATTCCAACAAGTAGTTAATTTTTACAAGAATTTACAAATTAATGTGTCTTTCAACTGAAAAAAAAACAACTAAAAAAAACGCTAAAAGGGCCTAAATTGGACATACCTAATTTTAGATAGTCATAAAAGTACCCCTTTGAAGATTTGACTATCCATGTGGCTTTGGGCAGGTCCCAAATCTTCTGCAAAGACAAGTGAATGGAAGGGAGGGACCCCAGGATTATCCTTATAAGCAGAGACAGGTAGGAAGTCGGGAGGAAAGTGGATCCAGCGAAGTGGGTTCAGTTTATAAGAGAAGTGGGTAGCAGCCAGTGACAGAAAGGCCGTTAGTGAGGAATCAGGAGTCACCTAGCCTAAAGGCCAGTGAAGTTAGGGGGATAGCAGTTCAGCCGAAGAGAAAGATAGCTGGCTAAGTGAGAAATCGTATTATTGTGAACACCCAACCAGTGTCTATAAAAACATTTGTCGTCACTAGTATTATTTGTTGAAAGTGATCACGGCCGAGAAGACGAACCTGTGCACATATCGAGTTGGGTGTATATTCAAATATACAAATACACTCAACCTTGGATGTCATCACAGATGCAGTGAACGACGGACGATCGGAGAACAATGTCACAATTACGCCACAAATGACGTCACACAACTTCCGACGCTTAATAGTGACGAGGAGAGATTCCTGTTGACTCATGAAAGTCAATGGTTTTGTACTCTCAGCAGATGCGGATGAGTTTTCTCAAGCATTTGTCATCGAACGCTTGGATTCTTTTTCCTGCTTCAACCGGGAATGTCCAAATCTTATATCTGTAGAGGAGGATGGATACGACCAGCGATTTGTAGAGCTTGAACATGGTATGGAAAATGATGTTGCTCTTCCAGATGCTTCCCTGTCTGGCCATCGCTGTTGTGGATGTGGCGATCCGTGTGCGGATTTCTGCGTCGCAGCTACCATGTTTTGATGGCACCCAAGTATTTGAAGCTGATCACATCCTTCAGTGGTTCGCCGTCCGTATTGACACTGGTGTTGATTGGGCTATTTACCATCACTTTGGATTTCTTTGTGCTGCGTTCCATTCCATATGCACTGGCTCTTTCAACTAGTTTGTTGGTCAGGTCTTCCAGCTCAGTGTTACTGCCCACCAATACTATGATGTAGACAGAAGAATTCTAACTACCACACAGACACTACATTGGTTCTTGATAATGACTGCGAGAGTCGAAAGTACTTGAACAAAAAAAAAAATAACATAATATCAACTTCGGACATGTTATCAATGTCATCCACCTAAAGGCCTGTTCATCAGTGCGGCTAGACATCCGATTGCTTCAAGGCGGGATCGAAACCCGACCAATTTGGAGTTTCTACCTCTAAGCTATCAGCGCACGTCAGAGGGAAAGAGAAATTCTAGCGTATTATTTTTTTTGCGAATGTAAACAAACGCCAGACTGCCATAGTGCTCAATTCATTTTCAATGAAGAGCGTTTGAGTTAGCTGGGACGGCTGCTCTCAAAATTATCTCTCAACAGTGCTCAACCGAAATTTTTCGAGAGTATATATATGTGAATCTATCGTACCTATCTACCATTCGTCCATGTTTAGAATACTGCTGCCACATATGGCCCGGTGCCCCTGTTATTTACCTTGAGCTCCTTGATAAAATCCAATATTATTTGTCCTGGTCTGGCGGTTCGGCTTCAGTCACTTTCCCACCGCCCTCAGGTTTGCTCTCTGCGCCTTTTCTATAAATACTTTCATGGTGAGCTCTTCGTTAAAAATTTAAGTGCAGTACTAGACTGGCATCGAGATTTCATCAATTTACAGTTGAGCTATCTAGATGTAACCGTGAGTTCTATGCTAACAGTTTCTTTTATCGCAATTCCCGCTTGTGGAAATCCTTTCTGGCTCCATGCTTTCCAGCCAACTTTAATCTTCAAAAATTTAAATGCAATTTAAATGCAATGTCGACTGACCTCTTGAATACTCTTTTCACTTCCCACTCATTATTAATGTTTCTGTTCCTAATTCTTCCACGCCCCGTAACCCCTTGTGTCTTAGTGGTTTTACTGTCTTACTTGGGGTGAAATCAATTAATATACACCCTTGTGCAAATTAATTGAAACAACCGCTTTAGTTTTCTTTCTTTCGCCATACGGTCGGTTTTAGACCCCCTAGAGTGACAGTGTGATTCCTATTTTTGTGCAAAACCAACCACACTTTTAGAAGAGTCGAATACAGAGACCTGTTGCACCGAGTACCACAAAAGTCCCCAGTTGGACTCTTCTCAGGTTTTGAATTCAGAGTTGTCCTTCTCCTAGATCAGTTGCCACGCAAGGTTATAGAAACCAGTCTGTCCTGCTATTTACCCATAGTTGGGGGAGAAGAAGGCACGGTGGCGTAATGGATAGCGGCTCGGATTGAGGAATCGGAGAGCTGAGTTCGAATTTCAGTCGAATCCGTTACATTCACTTACGTGCTAATACCCTTAGGAAAGATATGAATCCTCTTCTTATACATGCATATATATATATATATATATGTGTGTGTGTGCTGATGAAATGAAGACGTCTTTGAAAATAAAATGTCAAGTTATATTTCTTTATATTAATCACTTTAGCTCTCTAGATACTGACTTTGAATTGTTGTTGTTGTTGTTAATGATGATAATGATTTTGTTCTTGTCTTTTAATCAAATGTTTACGGCTTTCACAAATACTGTTCAAATGAGCACTCACTAAGTAAATACCTATCTTTTTATGCCGAATGTTTGAAGACTTGCTCTTGAGACAGCTGGCGACGTCGACCATTTTGTTTTTCAGTTTGATTCTTTTAGTGTTACCTTGTTTTTTTTTTTTCTTCTCCTTGTTCTAAATTCCTTAAATTACACTGTCTTTGAAAAGCTTTAGAACAGTGGTTCTCAAAAGCCCAGAATATATTGCTCCTCTTTCGATCATACGGTCACTCAACACCCCCCCCCCCCATATTGTTATCTAGTAATTTTTCATTATTATTCTTTTACAATGTTAAATAGTGAAACAATTTTTGAAGCTAAACTGCAATCAAAAATAAAAAAAGAATTCGTTTCCGTTGGAAATTTTGATATGACAAATTAACATTATTAGATTTTTGATATTAGGAATTATCATTATTACATTTTTATATAAGATATTAACATTGCTATATTTTTGATACGAGGAATTAATATTGTTATATTTTTTGTGTAAAATTTTATTATTATATTTTGATATTAAATATTAACATTATTATATTTTTGAAATTAGGAATTAATATTTTTATATAACGAATTAACATTATAAGATTTTTGATATGAGGAATTAACATTATAAAATTTTTGATACGAGGAATTAGCATTAGTAGATTTTGGATACAAGGAATTAACATTATAAGATTTTTGATATGAGGAATTAACATTATAAGATTTTTGATACGAGGAATTAGCATTATTAGATTTTGGATACAAGGAATTAACATTATAAGATTTTTGATATGAGGAATTAACATTATAAGATTTTTGATATGAGGAATTAACATTATAAGATTTTTGATACGAGGAATTAACATTATTAGATTTTGGATACAAGGAATTAACATTATAAGATTTTTGATATGAGGAATTAACATTATTAAATTTTTGATACGAGGAATTAACATTATTAGATTTTTTATATGAAGAATTAACGTTATTAGATTTTTTATATTAAGTATTAACATTAGTTTTTTTGATATGAGGAATTATCATTATTATACACTTATCTATTCGTATCAGTATACTCATTTTGTTTGTTATATTCGCAACGTTTCGACCGTTGCATACTCTGATCTTCATTAGGTGTCTCTCTTCTTACTTGGGAACCTTTTTGTCATTTCGAACCGAACACTTTATTCAATCCGCCTTCAGTTAATTCCGAATAAAATTAATGTTATTTGCAAAATATATAACATCAGGACAGTATTCAAAAGCAGCTTAACACTTCGAAGATATATTTTCCGAACTATGTCCATCTTGGAAGATTACATGTAGAAAAAATACAATAGAAAAATCAAGCACCTCTTAAAAGTAAAGTGGAGGAACATCGGAAGTTGTTGTCTGTGGAGAGACATGGAACTCAGACATGGCTAATCACGTGTGGCGTGAACTGTGGATGGAATCAAGAAAATAGACAGCGTAGAAAGATAAGACGACTGAAAGACTTGACAGTTTTGTTAGGCACTAAAAACCTCCTCAGTAGACCTAGTATAACGTTGGGTACCATCTAGGACCATCTGATTAAAAAATAAAGGATACGCAAAAAAAAAAAAGAATTCTATCACCTGAGTCTAGACACATACAATCCCATTACCTGAATAAGGACACTCATATTGTATAACCCCAGTCTGTGGAAGGTGTTAAGCATATGTCCGGTTTTCAAGAACGCGGTTGAGGTGAGCGCTCATCCTCCTCTCAGTATAGAGACATCAGTCTCCTCAGTATCATTAGCAAGCTTTATGAGGCTATAATCAACAAAAAGGTTATTTATCACCTAAATAGGAACAACCCCTGAGCGATAAGCAGTACGGGTTTCGATCGGCCTGATCCACTGCTGATGTACTAACTAACACAATTAGTGAGGCACCAGGCAACAAATACACTTCAAGAACCTCGGCATTAGATATTTCAAAGGCGTGGCATAAAGGACTGCTGCATAAAATCTCTAGCTATGAAATCACTGGAAGAGTCTTTTCAAATATAAGGTTCTTCCCAACAGGTAGGTCCCTGAATGTTGTTGTTAACGGCCAGTTCGCCGGGGGCGTAGCAATGAACGTAAGCGTCCCCTTTGAATCACGTCTCGGACCAACCCTCTTTTTACTTTACATAAAGGAGTTATCTAAGAGTATACTCCAATCAAGTGTGAGTATCTATGCTGATAATACGATGGCATATGGGTGCACCTCTAAAACTCCAGATGACCAGAGATTGGCATCTGTTCTTCTGGTCTAATTCTAACATCTCAGTTGTGAAAAATTGGCTCAAAAACCAAACTAGTTATATTCCAAACTAGTTACATTCCGCCATCGCCAAATCGGGCCACGATGAATGGATGACCCTTCAGGGAGGCCCCGTGCCTTGAGCGCGTATTGAGCCTTAAACTCAACCCAGACTTCAAGTGGAGCTTGTACATACGATCCATCGCTAAAGATGTTGGGAAAATAGGTTCCCTGTACAGCTGTAATAAGTATCGGACTCTTCGTGTTATCCTCTACCTTTACAAGAGCCAGATCCGACCGAAAATGGAATACTGCTGTCATATATGCAGGAGATGTCCAGTTCAGTTTTCAGTCACGTTAGACTCCAAAAGCGTCTCCGTATCCTTGTGGGTGACAAATTATTTTCCACCCTACTACCTCTTTCTCACAGACCAAACTTCGCAAGACTCTGATTGCTCTATCGTGTGCTATAATTGTGAAATTCAAGATTATTGCCATTTACGATGTTGGTTGACTGCAGTGTCAGTTTGTGTTGTCCTGATGAAAATAAAATGTTTCCTTTCGCGCCTTATTCTGCGCATGCGTCTTTTGAGTTCTCGCAAGGTTTCATTTTTTTTTTTCATATGTTTATAGGTTTTGATTGGCGAGCAATATTCTAACGCCAAAACTTTTTTATCACTAAAAGCTACTTTAGTATACGTAGTACTTTTGACTAATGAACACTATTACTCAACCGACACTAAGCACGTTTATATACTATCGAATATATGTTCCTATTTCCACTATTAGCGGCGTCACGCGGTAGGAAACCTTATTTATCAACCTACGCTTATACTTTTCTTTAATTTATGATTGTTTTTGATGTGGTCTTGAACGTTATTTTAGATAACGGGCCCGAGTAGACATCTTGATTGGTTGAGTAAACCGTAAACGCCACCTAATTTTGTAGAAAATGAGAACGGAATTTATTGATATAAACTTTTATAATTTCATTGAGAACAGTAATGTTTCTGCAAGAATGCAATTAAATGTTTTTATTAATCTAAATAATATGTATATATTTGAATTAATTGATGGTAACGCACGGATACGCACACACAATGTTGTCACGTGTATGATACATAATTGATGCCAATCCGTGTGTTTTAATACCACTATAAAAAGCGTTATTGCCACAAAAATAAAAAAAATAAAGCTGATAGCTGGAACCTGTTATAGTTATTATGAATATGAATAGATATTTGATGTATCTAAAATAGAGACGGGTGTCAGAAAAACAAGCTGTCGTCTGCGTCTTTCAAATTAAACGAAAACGAGGCCATTCCCCAAAATAGAAATATGTCATGCTCCAGCTATTTCAATTTCGGTTGAATTAAAAAGTATTTCCTTTCCTATTGATTATACACAAATAGATAAGGAAATAACCAAATACATTCTATTAATAATCCCCTAATAAAATGTATTTGTTTTGCTAATATTTATCATACGTTTTTACGAAAATAGGATTTCGCAATTATCTCAATATGTGTTCATACTAAAAACCGATAAACTGATGAATAAGATTGCTGTTACTATTTATATGGTGATAGCAATATTAGCTGTTTCCTTATAAGGAAGGATTCGGCATTCGTTGATCGAGCAGCCAACATCCCGATTATGTAACTATTTTCTCTTCGAGTGACGTGTGTTATCTATTTTAGCTGTTTTTGTTGTCGAAAGTCCTCAAGTGATTTAGTTTCTGTTATTCGGTATATTTCGTCGTTTGTGATTATGTAACGCCAGACTATGAGGTTCAAAGAAGGATTGTTCTTTCTAAGACTTACAGGATCCATTTGCTCGTAACCCTTTTTTAAATCACTGATCTGAGAAAGAGGTTGTATATAGCTGACAGGTTAGGTAAACGTGTTTGGCGACATGCATAACATCCAAATGAATGTTATGATCTATTTAAGGTTATTTAAGAGTACGACTCGAGTATTTAGGTTAATGTTTTAGCTTTGTAGTAACTTGTGTGAAACTACACGTAGTGCAGCTTATTCTGTGTTCAATTTCCTTATCTCCGATACTAATTTTATTCTAACTGAACCAACACACTTGATAGTAATTATGTTGATACAAAAGTTTCTAATATTTTTAAGTAGAAATTTTATTTATATAAATTTATTATTCAATAATCAAAGTGTTTTTTACCCTAGCTTTTTGTATTTTTTGTCTACCTTTTCATATGGATGTCATGCGTGGCTCCAAATCCATTCAGAAATATCTAAACTGTCAGCTGCATACAACCGCTTCCCAAGATCAATGGTTAAAAAAGGATTTGAACGAATGAAGCCTGAGGGTCTTAGCAAAGGTCTTCCTTCTTTTAACATTGTGGATTGGCGCTACAGAATCACAGACAAAGCACTGTACCAAATAACAGAAATCACATCGCTTGAGGACTACCAACAGCAGCAACAACTGAAATGGATAGCACATGTGACTCGAAGAGAAAATAATGACATAATCAAAATGTTGACGTTCCACACTACTTCAAATAAAAGGTTAGGAAGGAAACTTCCATCAATACTAGAAAGAACCATAACACTAACAAATAACAGAAACTACATCACTTAAGGACTTTCAACAGCAGCAACAACTAAAATGGATAGCACATGTGACTCGAAGAGAAAATAATGCCATAATCAAGATGTTGACGTTCCACACTACTTCAAATAAAAGGTTAGGAAGGAAACTTCCATCAATGCTAGAAAGAGCGATAAAAGTTACTGGATTTGAGAAAATCTTTTTCTTTAAAATCTCTTTTAAGGTAAATATTTTATAAATTTCAACCGAAGACAGTACTGGCTGCTCGGTTAATGAATGCCAAATGTTTGCTTGTAGGGAAGCGGCTAATATTACTTTTACCATTTCAGATAAACTTTTTTATTTCATCATAGGAGGTTGATGGATATATTTTACACCATTTTGAACAAAATCATATGAATATGTAGCGTCGACATTCAGTCACCAAATTATCTTCCTTGACTTTTTATGAACTTACAGGCATACTCAGCTAAATTGTATATTCCGTCACAAAAAAAGATTCCAGTTTTGAATCGATTAATTCTTGCAGGATTTTTTTTCTATATCTTCAAAGTGTTCTAACCGCTGACTTGACAAGCAGCGCGTTACATAGAACGAAAAACCTGATAGTTCGAAGGTGACAAGCTTGAAAAATGCGCTGCATTTGCAAAAAAAACAAAAAAAAACAAAAGAACTTCCCATTCCAACTTCGTGATTCTTTGCTGGGTTGCATTTGAAACTCAATGGTGGGTGTTGCTATGCAACAAAATCACCGATCGAGTTTCTTGCTCAATAATGGTCTTTTCTCTTCCAATATGTTATTCAACTGCTCAGTGAAACGCTGATTGTCTAGGTTTCAGCAATTAGTAATATTTTGGAACCCCCAAAATTTTTTTTTTAAATAGAAGAATGTCCCTCCTGTATAAAGAGGCTTGGGGCACCTCCAGGTGGTGTAATGGTGAGCAAGCTTGTCTCGCTAGAACAATTACGACTGAGTAGTGAGTTCGATACTCACTGGGTGCCCCATACTTTCGGCCTTGTGCCACATCTAAGCTACGGTTGGAAAATAACTATAAAGAGGCTTGAGATGTTGAAAACTGTTTTTTCATCAACGACTTTGCCGATGACGTCAGTACTTGATTCTGTATCCATCCTGTTAACTCAACTATGTACACCTGTCTTGTTGCATAATACATTTTAGATGCATCAAGGGTGGTCTTCAGTGATGCACTGTCCTCATCGCCGATTTCGGGTTTTGCATCATATCGGCTCAAACAGCAATCCCGGTCTGACTCCGGACGAATCAAACCGCCTACTTGAAAGCGTCGTTCTACACACCCCGACATTGCAAAAAAAAAAAAAAAATCATATCGACCGACATAAACAGGAATCAGACTGTTCTTACTAAAATACGTTCGTCAGCGTCAGCCAATAAAAAAAAAGAAGCTTTTCACGCTCCCCCTCCTATGTACTGGTGTCTTTTTACTTCTTCCGGTTTCGATTCGAGTTACACCCCTGGGTTAAAGGCAAGTCTGATATGTTCCATAAGGTCAAACTGGTAATTGGTTTCCAAAATTACCTTCAATCTGTTGTTAATTGAGGCAAGGAATGACTTGCTAATTTTAATGCCCCACAAATAAAACTGCTCTATTTTAATCGTCTAGTTCAACGCTTTTTGCCTTCCCTCAACATGGCTGATGCTAACCCCCACTGCGCTTTCTCAGTCTAATATATTTCACTGACATAAAGTGGAACGACTATATAGAAACACCTGCTAGGTTTGTTGCTAGGAAAGTTGATTCGTTCTAGATAATTTACTCCCCAGAATCTATCATATAATTTGATTGATTTATTTTCTACGGCTTATCAACCCTATTTAAAGCCAGAAAATATTTTTAGATTCTAAGAATTCTTTTCTCTTTTTTATTTTAGATAATAATGCTGATATAAGTCCTACTAATTAACCCATTGCTGGGGTAAAAGAGGTGGATTCATACCTTTCCCAAGGGTATTTGCGAGTAAGGGAATATAACAAACCCGACTAGAATTTGAACTTCCGATTTCCAATTTCGAGCCGTTATCTATTACACCACTCGCACATCCAAGTTTACAGCAGCTAATATTCCCAAGCAGTCATCCGTCTAGGTACTAACCAGGTTCAACGTTGCTTAACTATGGTGATCGTACGGGAACAGGTGTTTCAATGTTATTTGGCCGTAAGCCTATTTATCATATAAGTCCACCATTCGTGCATGGATTGGATATTGCTGCCTCATCTGGTTTGGCGTTTTTGTTATGTATCTTGAGGTTCCTTACAAAATTCAAACAAGAATCTGCAATATTATCGGTCCTGATCTGGCATCTTGGCTTAATGTAACTTCTCTATGCCTTTTCTATAAATATTTTCATGGTAATTCTTCTGATGAGCTTTCTTCTTTGTTGCCTCAACTTCATGAATTTAAACTCACTACTAGATTGGCAGTTACGTCTCATCATTTTACTGTCAAAATTACTAAATGTAACCATAAGTTCAATACTAATAGTTTCTTCTTTTTCACTTGCTTGTGGAACTCACGATAATCCTTCACTTAAGCAGTGTAAAATAAACTGCTATTCCCTGAATTACGTAAATCGATAAGACCAATGTATATGCGTTTTTTTAGAATTAAACATTATTACAACGGCTAATGGTGGACGACGTAGCAAATAAATGCTGAAAACACGATATTTTCCGTGTACCGCTGACGTCACACGAATTTGTGAAGATGCGACGCAAACAACAGCTCAGAAATTCCAAACTGTCGACGCAGTTTACACTTGACCTGCATCCAAAGATTTTTCACGTTTCAAGTATGAATCATCTATGATACTTGGATGATGTTTACATGATTTGCAATATCAACGATAACCATCTGTTGAAAGGCCCGTCGCCCTAGTTGCAATGTAGATTATTTTGAATGAGCCCTCGTTGTTCTAACCAAGTGAGCCCAGTTATAGGCGACCTGTGATGTTTGCCAAGCTCCAATAAGCATCAATCTTGTCTATATTTCTAAGATGAGGTATTGTAATTATTTACACTATTTACATTGTTCGGATTGTTGTTCTCATCTTCGTTGCCATATTCCCGACGTTTCAGCTGTTGTACGCTCCCGCCTTCTTCAGGACCTGTCTATATTTCAGAGATGAGGTATTTAATTATTTACATTATTTACATTGTTCGGATTGTTGTCCTCATCTTCGTTGCCATATTCCCGACGTTTCAGCTGTTGTACGCTTCGACCTTCTTCAGGACCTGTCTATATTTCAGAGATGAGGTATTGTAATTATTTACACTATTTACATTGTTCGGATTGTTGTTCTCATCTTCGCTGCCATATTCCCGACGTTTCAGCTGTTGTACGCTCCCGCCTTCTTCAGGACCTGTCTATATTTCAGAGATGAGGTATTTAATTATTTACATTGTTCGGATTGTTGTCCTCATCTTCGTTGCCATATTCCAGACGTTTCAGCTGTTGTACGCTCCCGCCTTCTTCAGGACCTGTCTATATTTCAGAGATGAGGTATTTAATTATTTACATTATTTACATTGTTCGGATTGTTGTCCTCATCTTCGTTGCCATATTCCCGACGTTTCAGCTGATGTACGCTTCGACCTTCTTCAGGACCTGTCTATATTTCAGAGATGAGGTATTGTAATTATTTACACTATTTACATCTTGATTATGTCATTATTTTCTCTTTGAGTTACATGTGCTATCCATTTTAGTTGTTGCTGTTGTTGAAAGTCCTCAAGTGATACGGCGTCTGTTATTTGGTACAGTACTTCGTTTGTGATTCTGTATCAGCAGTCCACAAGGTTCGAACACGGATGATCCACGATAAAGGCTTACAGGCTTCATTTGTTGGAAGCCATTTTAACCATTCTGACACTTTCGATAATAAGCTTTTATAAAATAATAAAAATATATATTATATAACAATTGAGGTAATCTTACTTCAGTATCTGTCTAGATTTCAGAGATGAGGTATTGTAATTATTTACATTCTTCGGGCTGTTGTCCTCATCTTTATTGCCATATTAACGATGTTTCTGCCATTGTACGCTCCCACCTTCTTCAGGGCATGTCTATATTTTTAAGATGAGGTATTGTAATTATTTACATTATTTACATTGCTCGGACTATTGTCCTCATCCGTGTTGCCATATTCAAAACGTTTCAGGACATGTCTATATTTCAGAGATGAGGTATTGTAATTATTTACATTTTTCCGACTGTTGTCCTCATTTTTATTGCCTCGTGGACGACGTTTCGGCCGTTGTACGCTCCGACCGTCTTCAGGACATGTCTATATTTCTAAGATGAGGAATTTAATTATTTACACTATTTATATTGTTTGGATTGTTGTCCTCATCTTCGTTGCTATATTGACGACATTTCGGCCGTTGTACGCTCTGGCCTTCTTTTTTTCTTTTTGTCCTCAAGGAGACATGGCCCAGTGGATAAAAGCGGTTGGATCCAGTGACTCTGACCCAAAGAATTGTGAGTTCAATACCTAGCTATTGCAGAGGTGAACAAAATCTTGGAGGGTTGAGTTAAAAGCGGGATAACTAATAATGAGACATCCAGAAGAGGCACGGCACGTGGGACTAGGACAATCTAAGCCGGTGGACGAAATAAAGGGGTCAGTTTGAAATTCCAATCACCTGAAGAAGTACGGAGCGTACAACGACCGAAACGTCGTGAAATTGGCAACAAAGATGAGGACAATGTAAATAATAAATAAGCATCAATCTTATAGTGATAACAATTCATTTGGATCGACGACTGACTTTGGGTCACATGGTCTACCACGTGACATGGCTGAAATGAAACATTATTTTACGCTGCTCACCTTTGGAATCTTCCTTTCTTGTCATCTATGATCTTAAAAACAATTTAAATGCAACGTCAATCGTCATCTTCTTTTTTTGGGAATCCTGTTCTTTTATTGTTCTCTCTCCTCAATAATGTTTTTCTCAGTAACCCCTTTCGTCTTGCTTGAGGGGTGAAATGATTAAAAAAAATAGATAAGTATTTTATTGCCATTGACGTTTTTCGTAAAAGAAAAAAAATGAACGTTTTTGTGACAAATCCAACTTGAAAGAAACAAGATTTCAAGACGTCGAAGAAATCCAAGCGAATGCAACATGACAGCTGCTCGCTATCCCCCCCGCTCCCCCAAAAAGGTGTTCCAAGTAAGCTTCCATCAATAGAAACGACGCTGGATAAAATGTGTGACTTGCGAAGGGGACTACTTCGAAGGAGATTAAATGCCGAATAGATATGTGGTGTAGTTTATTTTTTTATTGCGTCAGTCCCCATATTTTTTTTTTATCAGACCGCGGACAATATCAGTAACGGAATCTATTCAGAACTATTCATATTCATTTGAATTTTTGAAGATCAAACTTGACTGGAAAGCAAGAAGCTGGGAGAGGGTTCCACAAATGAGAAGTGCGAGAGAAGAAAATGTTTGCATAGAACTTACGGTTGTATCTCGACACTTCAACGATAAAAGGATGAGACCTTGCTGCGCTTAAATTCATAAATTTTAGGTACCACAGAGGAAAGTTTATCAGAATAATTACCATGAAAGTATTTATACAAAAGACACATAGAAGCTACAGTAAGGCTATGGGAAAGTGACTGAAGCCGAGATGCCAGGTCAGGACCAATAACATTGTCGATTCTTCTTCGTATTTTACCAAGAATCTGTCGGACTTAGCTCCTCCTCAGTTCTTTAATCCTTCGACAGGGGTCTCTCTCCCCTGGCTATAAATACTGGCTGATCCTTCTCTCTCTCTCTCTCTCTCTCTCTCTCTCTCTCTCTCTCTTTTTCGACTTAGGCCTTGGGAGGTGAGGTAAAATCTCTCTCTTTTTCCACTTAGGCCAATATGTGACCTCTCACAGATACAGCATTTCCTAAATTCTGGGAACGCGCTAAGAACAATACACGTATGTACGAACGCTTACAACACACACACATAATTTCTCCATACAAACTCTATGTAACAGTCCATGTCTTTGTTTAACTTGTTTTGTTATTAATATATATTTGTTTACCCATGTATATCGGTTTTCTTTGTTTTCTTTGTCTTCTTTGGACTTAATTAAAGTCCGACATTATTATGTAGCTGGACTCGCCAGAAGGAAATTTGAACCTTCTGGTATCTCCTCACATCTTCACCCGCACGGCCCGCTACAAATCTGTAAATATATTGCAGGAGCACCAGACTAGATGTATCAGCAATATTCACAGCAAGAACAAATGGTAGACTTATAAATATGTGAGATAGAGTCTGTCGAAAAAATTATCTAGCACATCCCAGTACACAAACATTGCTATCGGCAGAATTTACAATTGATTAAATATAAGGTATTTTGAATCGAATGCTGAGACTTTGCTGCTAACCTACTACTACTGAACTATTCAAAACTTTTAAAACTTTCTAAAATCCCAAGCAACAGAGTCTCCTTGAAAACATCACGTGGAGAAAATGAACAAACTTCAATGTGAAATTACAATAAATAAATAAATAAATAAAAAATAAAAAGATGGTGGTCATATCGATTTGATGTTTCTTATTAGTTAAATGTTGTTTTTTTTTAATAGGTACATGTCTGAGTTGACATTCCTCCTATTCTAAATAGTGGAATTAATGTCAACTGGCCTAGAAATTGAGAAGTCTTTACTAACAAAAAACATATATATCCTGTATATAAGTACGTATCTCTTTTTTTAAATTTTATCTTTGACATAAACATTTACCATTTTGTTCCACTATCTTTCTTCCATCATAACTCTCACATTCTTCCTCGCTTTATTTATGCCAATCTGGCTGTATATAAGTACGTAAATAGAAATGTGAGTTCGCGGGCGCACACGTGTATTGAGATGATATATGTAAACGTGTGTGTGTGTGTGCGTTCTTGTTTAGAATAACAATATTTACGAGTAAAACGAGAACCCACAACGATTCAAAAAAAAAAAAAAAATCGTACGATCAGGAATTCGAAAGCTGGAACGCCAGACGGAGAAATTTCAGTTTAAAAGGTCAAGAAATTAAGTTTAGCAGAATTCAGTAGGAACTCAGTGAAACAATAGTCAACACCGGCGGCCGTTCATTAAGTTCCGTTGCGAACTTAGTACCAAACAGGGATCTCAAATTTGCAACTACCATCAAACGAGTAACACACCCAGATATAATAGACGCAATCTATGAAATGTGTAAAAATGAACACGAGACTGCAATGTTCATTTATTTCGAAAAAAAAAATCCGATCCGTAAAAATTAGATCTAGAAAGCCTAGAAAGCTAAATTTAATCCCATACTTTTTTCCCCTCTCCAAATCGGCTGACGCAAAAATTCCCTGTATTATCTTTTGCCCAGTACTAGAGAAATACAAGTCTTCTTTGATATGCCGTGTCCCTTCAGGCCGTGGGTGATCATGGCTTTCCGCAACTTCTTATCTGTTATAGTTCTATAGTGGGTTATTAGTTATAGTGAAGTATATGAGTGTTGAAACAGATTGGTTTGATTTGACCTTGTTAGTTAGAGAGCCCACCATAAGAGGGGTATAAAACAAGAAAATCACATAGTAAAGTGAAACAACAAATTTATATACATATAAATCAATTAAATAAAATTAATGTATTTTGGTTGATACAAGGTCGTCAAAATGTTCGTAGTAGTCCTTGCAAGAATGAGTTTATGTGTACGTAGGCAGGAATGTATGTTTGTATGTATGTATGTATGTATGTATGTATGAGCGTTATCGTAGGGTAGGAATGTCTTTGAAGTAATCGCTCAGTCTTAAAATGTTCCGTTAGTTTATCAAGTATAAAAGAGGTGAGGGAGAAAGGTAGAGATAATAATAACGATCGCTTGACGTTTGTCAAGGGACGTGTTAATATGCTCGTCTCCTTCTCTCTGTTAACAGGTGAACTTGCCCGTCTTTTATTTTGTTTGTGGGGCTTGAAAGGGTCATTTGGGAATTCACTCCTGGATATGATTCGGGCCTTTCCATTGGACGATGACAAACTTCGCGTCGGTTCGCGAAAAGGTCCGTAAAAGAATTTGTTTCTGAGAATTGAATATTATTTGAATTTTGTTTTTAAATGTTTCCTAGTTTTCTATTGGCCGAAAAACATTTCGCATCAAGGTGTGAAATTTCACGAGTTTTGGATTCGCTTTTGCGTGTGTGTTAAGCAAAGTTTGTAAATTCGAGTCTTTTTAATGTCTAACAAAATCAATGAGTGCTTAGCAATTGAATTTTAAATCTAGATCTTGTTTTGTTCACTACAGTTTTAAGCAATGTTTGTCCCCTTACTCTCCCACTCGCGATCCTTTTACAATCTGTAAAAATTCGATTCAAAATCACTAGAGAGCTATATCTAATCAATTGTTAATTCTGCAGATAGGAAATATTGATAACTGGGATGTTCTAGATAATTTTTCAGACACAATCTATCTTACATATTTATAAGTCTACCATTTGTTCTTGCTGTGAATATTGCCGATACATCTAGTCTGGTGCTCCTGCAATAAATTTAGAGATTCTTGGTAAAATACGAAGAAGAATCGGCAATGTTATTGGTCCTGACTTGGCATTTCGGCTTCAGTCACTTTCCCATAGCCTTACTGTAGCTTCTATGTGTCTTTTGTATAAATATTTTCATGGTAATTATTCTGATAAACTTTCCTCTGTGGTACCTCAAATTTATGAATTTAAGCGCAGTAGTAGATTAGCCAGCAAGGTCTCATCCTTTTATCATTGAAATGGCTAGATACAACCGTAAGTTCTATGCAAACATTTTCTTCTCTCGCACTTCTCATTTGTGGAACTCTCTCCCAGCTTCTTGCTTTCCAGTCAAGTTTGATCTTCAAAAATTTAAATGAAATATCAATCTTTCTCTTCTATCGTTTTAATTCTTGTTCTTTTATTGTCTGCTTCCCTTAATATTAAATTCTTCTCAAATATTCTAACACACAGTGATCTCTTACGTCTTAGTGACTATATTGTAGGTACCACCAATAATTCGCTGAAAAAACAGCATACCATAACGAAAAAAAGGCCCCAAAATTAATAAAAACAAAGTTTTATCGTCAGACCGTTTTTGTTATTAAGTCTTTGGTCTTAATAACATAATAATAAAAAAATGGCTTAGAAAACGGCCATAGATTTATTCCTTAAATCCAAAAGATCATTAAATCCGATAAATGTATCATTTCGTAAAGAAGACGCAAGTGCTGTAGGCCACCACGTTTAATGGACATCGTCTTATCTAATTCAAGATAGCGTGCAAATGACTAATGGTACGTTAAACTGTATAAAATATCAAATAAAAAAATCGTACATATTTTACCTTACTCATATTGGGAGGATTTGTGAAACTGTTTGCGTAGGTGCAGTCTGCTCTGTAATTTACTTTGTACTGATAATCGTGACTTCAGACTTAATTAATCCTATCAGCTTTGACATGCACTATGCTGACAGTGCTGTCAGCATTGATTTTTATAACCCAACTGAGTTTTTTGATATCTCCCTGGCTCGCTTTATTTGGGGGGAGGGTAAAGTAGTAAGCCTAAAATGCACAGAGAAATTGAATGAATGATGGCAAGGCAAAACTAACAAAATTTAATGAAAACGAAGTTATCCAACGTACTTTGCGGTTTTTCATTTTTTTTAAACTGTGCCAAATTCATCTTTTGATTTTCCGAAAATCATGAAAGGTGTGAGGGGTCGAGGAATGATAGCTACAATGCGAAAATTTGTGGGCAGCTCAGACCTACCAAAAACTGCCATTAAAGTAACTGAAATCAGCAAGACTTTTCATTTCCAGCTAACTTTATATCTAACAAGGTTGACATGTACCTAGTAAGTTAACACGGACTCGATCAATGATTTGTTTTGGCATTTATATAACTCCATTCAGTCAAAATAACACGTCCGTTCGTTATGGCCTATATGATCCACGAGTGGTTCTTTAAATCCGATATTCCTTAAATCGAGGGATGTCAAACCAGGATATTACTGTGTTGGCAAAAAAAGAAAGAAAATGCGATGTATTTATTAAGTAAAAATCTCTTTTTTTAATTTTATCTTTGACATAAACATTTACCATTTTGTTCCACTATCTTTCTTCCATCATAACTCTCACATTCTTCCTCGCTTTATTTATGATAATCTAGCTGTACACCAGAATAAGCTCGTTTTATTAACACAACCGGAACAAGGGTCTCGTGCTCCCCACCGAATCTATGATACGGACCCCACTCTACTACATGTAATATTTCTAAGGTAGTATTCATATAAAATACAAATTTTATTGCAATCCAACTATGTACAATAATAGATTCTATGCAATATAGGTGAACAATTCAACAAGGAAAATTGAAAATAAATACAATGTATCTGAATACAAATTAGAGACATGTCATAATAGATGTTCCATCTTAAATAAATCAACAATGATTTGCGGCAGTTTTTAACATGAATTCGAATTTTTTTCTTCTTAAAAACTTGAATAATTTAAAATATTCAACATTGTGGATAAAAAATAGTGAATTTTATACAGTGTTTTTCAAGATTTAACATGTACAAAATAAATTCATGGATTTCGACGAAATAACCCCCTTCCCCAGAATTTTTCATCCTTTAATCGTCAGTTGTGCTTAGTTTAATTTTTAGCGTATATAAATATAGGTAGAAAAAAGCAAATGTTGATAAGGTAGCGAGGGTTACACCTCGGGGCCCCACTCAGGCTTGACGGCCCCGCCCCTGGGTTTTTGAATATGTGGCTTTTTCAGGGAGGCACGGTGGAGGAATGGATAGCGGTTTGGATCGAGGAATCAGAAAGCCGAGTTGGATTTTCAGTCGAATCCATTACATTCACTTGCGTGCTAATAACCCTTAGGAAAGGTATGAATCCTCTTCTTCTAGCAGGACAGACCGGGTTTTATAGCCTTGGATGGCAACTGGTCTTTTCTGCGGGGAAAAAATCTGCCTCGCCAGTCATGTATCGAAAGATACATGATCGCCTAAGCGTGTATCACGCATGGCACATAACTGACTGACTGGATTTTTCAGTGCTCCCATATCGCTATCGAATGTGACACAAGGTCGAAGTTTGAAGTGGGTATACCGGCAATACCGTGGAGAATTTGATCAAGCACACTCGGCACTTCCCCTTTTGGTGATGCCTCAAGCACCGAAGGAGAGGTATTGCCCGTGAGGATGACCCCCCTTGGGTTTCTGAATAAGAGTATCTTTTATTTTGAATAACGGTCTCTTTTTTTAATAGAAATATCTTTAACGGCTTTAGATATGCAGATGACACTATGATGATAGTAGACACATAAAGGAAAATACATGAACTCCTACAGAAGGTAGTAAAAGAAAGCGAGAAGAAAGTGGGATGGGACATTTCATCACCGCCGACTCAACACCGCCGCTGAATTTATAGCTTCGGGCCGGTATTGGGTGTCATAGCGTGCACATATCTTAGATCGGCTTTGAGTCGTAGAGATGTTGAAAGTTGGGCTGTTTGTCTTAGTGATTTATTACTATTTGGCTGACTGGTGTTTAATTTTCAAGATCGAGCAAATAACTATGCTGGAGCAAATAGAAGACTGCACAAAAAGCTTAGAATGGAGCAACTCACAATGTGGAGATTCATTACGAGGCTGCAAAGAAACCAAGATGCATTTTTAGAGTAATTAATTAGAGGTCACTCCTCTCCCACTAAAATTGAAATTTTTTATCCACAATGTTGAATATGTTAAATTGTATCTCTCTGAATATTTGAAGGGAATTGCATACAATTTTCAATAAATATTTAAATTAAAAATAAAGTTATGTATTAAAAAATTGACTTAATAAATTACTTTTTAATTGTTTTTAAAATGTCAACGAAAAAATTTCATAGCTTGCATGTCGTTGAGTTGTCTTTGCGCTGAGTAGGCTCATGGTGAGTCAGCCTGGAGTTGAATTGGCACGGTGATGAGTTGACTGGTGTTGAGTCGGCGGCGTTGAGTTGGTGGTGTTGAGTCACTCTGTACCCAAGAAAAAAGGACTAAACATCAATTGTTAGAAAACAGAATGCATGGTTGTCAGCAAAAGGGCCAACCCAGCAAGCGAATTACAAATTGGAGATGACAAAATCACTCAAATGCAAGAATTTAAATATCTAAGAATTATTTTAACAGAGGACCGAAATTCGAAGAGACAAAAACAAATTTCGTTAGAAGCACAGAAAAAAGTACTTAACTTTTATGCAATATCGGTTCTTCTATATGGTAGGGAATGCTAGGCAATTCCCTCACAGGCGAAGAAGAAACTTGAAGCAACAGAAATGTGGTTCTACAGAAGGATGCTGAAAATATGGACTGAACATGTGAGCAATGATGACATTTGAAAGAAAATGGAAACAAAATGACACTTATTTTAACATTAGAAAGAGGCCGTTGAAATGAGGAAAGAGGGCTGAGAAAATTTGACACTCACGGGATATATTGAAGAAAAGAGGAACAGAGGAAAGCAGGGCATGACCTAACGAGCTTGTACAAGTGGCCGGCATAACAGGGGTTAGAAGAAGGAGCAAACAAAAAAGAAAATCTACTAAAAACTACAAAGGAGAAGAAATTGTGGAGAGCCATGATCGCTCACGGCCTGAAGGGACACAGCATATAAAAAGAGATCTTCAATTTGAATAAAAGTATCTTTCATTTGAATAGAGGTATCTGTCTTAGTGAATAACTCTGGATTAAATACCAATATATTGTAATTCCTCATGTATAATACGCCTTCATTCATTAATACGCTTCCTTAAAATTATGCTGAAAGTGTGGGAAAATGTTTCTACTCACGCATAATACGTATCCCATGTTTGGTAATCAAGCCCTATAAATTGTATCTCTCCAATTTCATTACGGCTAGCGTTTCCTACTCTTATTTAAAACGTAGTTTTAAACATAGAATAATGTTATTCTAATTCATTTTTATGATAATTCTTATTTTATTTTACGGCAATTTTTAAAGGTTTTTTTGTAGCTATGCATAATACGCATCCCTGATTTTGCTTATTATTTTTTAGAAAAAAATGCGTATTATACATGAGATTTACGGTAATTAAAAGTCAATAGAATACAGTGTTTAACTATGAAGCTTGGCTTGAGGCGCTGATCAACATGTTTGTCAAGTGTTTTTTTATTTGTTTTACAGCGCTTTAAAATCTTATCCGGCACCTTAAAAAATTTCGACAGAAATTTCCTCGTTGGATTTGTAAATGATTAAAATGGCAGCGTAAGTACTTTAAGATTTCAGCTTTAAAATAAACCCGGCTCGTCAAGTTGATATTTCCTTCTGAAATCTCACGCTCAGTCGCCCACACAAATAATATTCTGTCTTTACTGGACATTCCACTGATTGGCTAGGCGTATACAGTCGTCCACCCAACTATTTGGGACACGACTTCGTTTATCCATTGTTCAGCTGTAGGCCAAGTATTAACGAATGTCAAACTAAATTAACTGGTAGTGTAATTATGTTTGCTGTCCTTAATACAAAATCGCTGAACTTTGTCTGCCTCATGACATTGGCGAGTAATTTTTAGAATTCAATATTATTTTATTTTTAATCATTTCACCCCAAGCAAGGCAATAATGCCACTAAATCGCAAGCTATTACTGGGAGTGAAAGAATATGAGAAACACGTTACGGGGGATAAAGGACAATAAAAGAACAGGTTTCAGGAAGACAGAAGATTTCGATTGGCGTTGCATTTAAATTTTAGAAAATTTTATGTACCAAGCAAGTAGGAAAACAGAAGAGAATTCCACGTGCGAGAAGTGTCAAAGAATATACTATCAGAATAGAACACGATTACATTCTAGCTAATTCAACAATTCTTAAAAAATTCTAGCTAATTCAACAATTCTTAAAAAATTCTAGCTAATTCAACAGTAAACCGATGAGACCTAGAAAGTAAACGCAACAGACTTTACACTATTTACATTATTCGGACTATTGTCCTCATTTTTGTCGCCATATTTATTCCAATGTTTCGACCGTTGTACACTCCGACCTTCTTCAGGTGGTTGGAATGTCGAACTGAACCCTTTATTTTGTTCATTGGGGTAGACTGTTCTAGTTCCACGTGCCATGTTTAATGGATGTCAGTTATCAGTTATCTCCTTTTAATTCCCCTCTCCAAGTTCTCCACTGCCTTAACCGGGTATTGAACTCACACTCTTTGGGTCCTGTGCCATGTGTCCGAATAATGTAAATAGTGTACATAATACCTCATCTCAGAAATATAGACTGCAACAGACTTTATTTAATGAACTCTGATTTATGGCGTCTCGGGGTCAAATTCAGAAATTTAAATTTAAATATGTATTTTTTTCTAATACTGCGTCTCTCCAGGACATAGGCTTTCATTATTCTCCACAGATTCCTTTTCTTTATTATCTACCAATCGCCATAACTTTTTGGTGGAGTGGTTTCCCGTTACCTTCTCGACGGTTTTGAATTCAGAGATTTCATTCTCTTAGACTGGTTGCCATTCAAGACCAGAGATCCCAGTTTTGACTCTGCTATTATTCTACAGCTGGAGTGAAAAGAGGTGAATTCATGCCTTTCCGAGGGGAATTAGCGCGAAAGTAAAGGTAACTGTCTTGGTCAGAGAAAGGTACAGTACTTTATATAATGTGATGAAGTCTGTTTTACTGTTGAATCTGATCGGAAGATTTTATCGAACTAGCTAAACACGATTTCAATAAGAAAATATTTAATCGAGTTAATAGTACTCCGACGTATTTTCACAATAAAATTATTGTTTCGCATCACCGTGACGTGGCTTCCGTCTGTCTTTTCTATAAATATTTTCATAGCAATTCTAATGATCTCTCCTTCTTGGTACTTCGACCGCATTAATTTAAGCCTACTACAAGACTGACAAATCGGTCTCATCGTTTTATTGTTGAAATAACTATATATAACTATAAATTCTATTTTAATAGTTTCTATTCTTTTAGAGCTTATATAATGCTCTACAAAGGAAAACCCTGTCTAATCTGAAAAAAGATCGTCTGCTCGTGACCGGATTCTCTTTAACCTTGCGTTTCTATAGCTATGTCATCATCGACAACTGATTGTCATTTATGTCTACGTTTTATTTCAAGGGACGTGTCACCATCCTTAAGACGCTTGAACCAGTTTTCATCTTTTGTTTCCTTGAGAGCTTGCAAATGTTGCTTTCCCAGTTTTGGGTGCACACTGACGAGAATAAAAATGGAGGCACAACGAGGTGTAATTATTGTCCGGTTAATGGAATGCTCTGCCTAGGCAGCGTTGTGTGTTTTACAACAGTCAAAAAAAAATTAAGACGATCAATCAATGTATGACTGATGAAAGTAATAGAATTCCAAGGAGCTTACATCACATTGTGAAATAATATAAAAATATATTTAGTGTTATTCGAGTATATGTCTCTGTAGCTTATACTTTTGTGGTTTATGTTTAAATAAAAGCTCATGCTGAACTTTGTTTTCATGCTAAAAGCTGACACTCCTAATGATGTTATTATAAATATTTTTTACTAAATAACGATATTATAAGCTAAAACTCATACGATGTTTTGTTTATATAAATCTAAGTATATCCTGAATCATTTAACAAACTCAGTTGCATAATATCAAATTTAGAGTTAAGACATTTAACAGTTAAAACATTTAATAGTTAAAATAAGTATTTAAAACAATTACATCATAAAAAACCGGATACAGTGTGTGCCGGACTCTAACTTGATGATGCCAAAACTATATTTGGTTTGACTATTAAATGATTGATATGGCAAATATTCGTTACGCGGTTGGACTAACAGATCTTGATTGAACAAACAGTATATTAGATGATCGGAATTTAATTACAATAGCCATATAAATAATTGAAAAAGTACGTGATCTAAATAACAGTATAGCAGATCGAACTATCAAAATATGATCAGAATAGTAACATATTTCAGCAGGTTGGTATGATATAATCAAATTTACAGTATATTTGATCTGACTAACATTATATTTGATTCGATTAACATTATATTTAATCCGACTATCGGGATATTAATCTTGCTAACATCATATTTGATCGGACTATTAGAATATTTGATCCAACTAACATTATACTTGATCCGACTATCATATTTGATACCACTAACATTGTATTTGATCCTACTATCAGAATATTTTATCTAATATTATACTTGATCCGACTATCATAATATTTGATGCCGCTAACATTATATTTGATCCGACTGTCAGGTCTATTGACCCAAATAGCATTATATTTGATCCGACTGTCAGGACTATTGATCCAAATGACATTATATTTGATCCGACTGTCAGGACTATTGATCCAAATTACATTATATTTGATCCTACTGCCAGGGCTATTGATCCAAATAAATTATATTTCATCCGACTGTCATTACTATTGATCCAAATAACATTATATTTGATCCGACTGTTAGAATATTTAATACCGCTAACATTATATTTGATCCAACTAGCAGGATATTTGCTACCGCTAACATTATATTTGATACGACTATCAGAATATTTGATCCGTCTATCATTATACTTGATCCGACTCTCAGAATATTTAGTAACGCTGACATTATATTTCATAAAACTATCAGTATATTTGATCCGACCGACAGTATATTTGACTCGATGATCAGAATATAATCGGATTACAATAATAATTGAGAATGTGTGTTGAATGTGATCGAATAAACAGTGTAGTTTGGTAAAACTTCCTTGGTAGAGCTATAAAATCTCAAGCGAGCAGTGAGTGCTAAGGAGAACCAAAGGGCACACTGTGATTTTAAATGAACAGTAAGATAATTTAATCCTTCGACACTGACTGGAACAAGTCACGACATTTTATATGCACATGTGTTTTAACGTTTACCTATATATTTCCATTTTAGACATATTTTGAATATTTATCTGCAATTGGCATATGTGTATGGTGCAAAAACCTGCCAGCTAAAATCCAACAGCTTCTCTGACCAAACCTGGTGACCGCCGCTTGACTGTTCTCGCTACAGCTTACTTCCGATGACTGTCGCTGCGATAATGTAACAAAGCTTTGCATTAACCCTGTCGCATTAATCCTGTTGTCTTTAACATGAAGAATAGGTGTAAAACCACTGGTGCTAAGTCTGCCCTTCCATAAACTATGCCAGATATTACTGTGAATATATATATATATATATATATATATATATATATATATATATATATATATATATATATATATTATGCAGTGTTACATTAGAACATGCACATACCCATTACAAAACCCTACATCTTGTTTCAACGTTAAAAATGTTTTTCTAACGTTTCATCAGGTAGGAAATCACGATGCTACTAAAATATTTTCCGTAAATATATAAAAATATAAATAAATACATAAATAAATAGATCTAACGTGATTTTACCCGACTCGGACACTAAGGGCGTCATCGATCAAGCAAAGACTGCGCATTTTTTTCTTTAATAAGTTTTCTCGAGTATTCAGACCCGTAGACGAATATATATATATATATATATATATATATATATATATATATATATATATATATATATATATATATATATTACATTGCTGTAAACGTTATTTGTCGTGGGTACACGTGTTTGAGTTACCATCCTTTTTTTTCAGGTAAGCCAATTCAAACCTTCTAAAATTAACGTTAAATAGTAATAAGAAATGATGTCGGAATAAAAAAAATCCATTAATATATATATATTTTTGTCATCCACAGACAGACTGTTTCGCAGCTCATCAGTGTCGCTAGACGTCTGGTTGCCTCTAGCTAGGATTGAAACCCGACTGAATTGGCGTCAGTCGGAAATTCTACCACTAAGCCGTCGGCTCACGGCAGGGATGAAGGTGAATTTTAGCGTGTTTATTTTTAGATTTAGATAAACACACAGTGACTGACAGTGACTCAATTCTGCCGAAGAGTCATGCTATATTAGCTTAAATAGTCACTGTTTACAATATATATATATATATATATATATATAAGGCTCAAACACTAATATTCCATGGTTATAATTTATTACATTGGAATCGTAATCACGATCCAATTCATCAAACCCTACAAATTCAAAAATTCTTTAGTGTTTGAGCCTTTTATATTATATTCTTGCTCTGTCCTGGACATTGAGCTCTACCTGAATTCTATCCTCTTAGAAATATATATATATATATATATATATATATATATATATATATATATATATATATATATATATGTAATGGAAAGTTCTCAATATCCGTGATAGAGATAACATATGCGGTAGCAATACCTCATCAATTATTAACAATCTATCAATAATAATATTACAACTAATATTACCATTAAAATAATCACAAACTTTAATAACACAGACAGTTATTTTTGTTAAAAAAATAAAAACATCATTGCCATGTCTACAGACAGAACTCAACTTCACCCAGATAGACCCAGATCAATGAGTCTACATACGTGTGTATGTGTCAATGCGTCTACTTATGTGTATAAGTGTGAGTGCATGTGAGCATATATGCCGACGCAAACAGCCAACCTGAAAAACGTCAAAGCCATCCCCCACCTGTCCCCTACTAAGAGAACATTACTACATTTGAAACGCTACAATCTCGACACCGAAATAGTCAGAATGAAAATTGTGTACATACGTGTGCTAGAACGTATGAATGTATAACTGCGCCTAATTATGCATATTATGGGTGTGTATGTAGGAAGTAACATGCATTCGCCTGTATGTATGTGTGTCTATGCATATGTGCGTGTCGTCCCAAACAAAGACAGAAGAAAATTCTTCCCCCTCCACCACAAACGATCAAAAACAAATAAAGCATAAATAGATACAGTTTTGAAAGTATAAACCAGTTTATCTGAAGATCGCGAAAGCTTGAAATCAGTGGTTGCAAACTACTAGCCATGCAACTGCGTATACAGTGTAACCCGGATATAAGAGAGTTGTCGGGACCGGAGAAGAAGCCTCTTATATCCGGGTTTCTCTTATATCCGGGTTTGGTCTATTTTGTTTTATTAACACAAGCTCTAATTTGGGACCAGAGAAAATAGCTCTTATATTCGGGTTTCTCTTATATCCGGGTCTCATATCCGGGTTACACTGTATATATATATATGTGTGTGTGTGTGTGTGTGTGTGTGTGTGTGTGTGCATAATCCCTGTAAACGTTATTTTTAGTAGATACTTGTATTTGAGTAGACGCTCTGTTTATTTATTAAACAGTATAATGATTTATTTTCGGGAGATCTATGAAGAGAAACGTTTCGCTTAAAGGCACAATTTCAGTTCAATTTGGTTCGCTGTAGCTCAGTTGGTTAAAGCGTCCCGGATCTAACGATAGCCCCCCCCCCCTTCTGCCTAAAAGGACGCAGGCCGAATCCTGTCAGAGAGCGCGAATTTTCTTTAATACGATTTCTTGATCATTCGGTAGACGAAAACAAAAAAACATAACCTCTTTAATAAATAAACAGATCGTCTAATCAAACACGAGTATCCACTAAAAATAACGTTTGAAGTGATAAAAGCGCTGTCGGGTTAATAAAAATCTATTACTTTAGAAAAAAAATATATACGCATAGACACACAAAGGTATAAAGAAATCACCGTTTTTTTCTTCCTGTTTCCCAATTTCGTTAACCAGTTTAACGACCGGATTCATCTGTTGCCCAATTGTTTGAAAAATGTCTGCCTAGACCCACCCATAATGTTGTTGAATGGCGAGTTCTATTTTACCGATAACAACACCTTTTCAGTTCTTTTCCTTAACATCTTTAGAATTTACATTTTGTTTTTCTATACAATTCAATGTATCTATCCAAGTTTTATCGTGCTTATACACAGATTAATACACGACATCAATTAACGAATTGGCTGGCCAATAAGTTCTACCACAACTTACACAGCACTTGTTTCAATGAACTACGTTACTTAGAACGATTACTTCGCTACTTATATAAAAGTATAAACAGTTGACAATAATATAAGTAACAGATGGCACGGTTGATTATTTACGGCTAATTTGTTTAAATAATGCACTGAGTATTGTTTGTGTTATGTGGCAACAATTTTAAGTAAAATGATGGACTAAAATAAGTAAGCAAGTAATCATTTTAAGTTCTCTGAATATTGGTACCTTTTTTATTTGGGTGGGGGTTCATTATACACGGGTAATCTTTTTGAAGAGGTTAAAAATCATGCATTTTCGGTGACTGGTTGCACTATACACACATAATCTTTTTCATGGAGGGGTTAAAATTTGTGCCAAAAAAATTCAGGGGTCACGCAATACATAAAGTTGGCTTATACACAAATATATACGGTACCCTGGTAGATTGAATAAAGGGTTCAGTTCAAGATTCCAAGTGCAACAGACCCTTGAAAGAAACTATTGAATAACGCTGGTGAGTATTAATTGATATAAAATGTCCCCTAAGCATGGAAAGTGAAATTAAAGAAAGGGATCACTTTTCTATTTTTTAAAAATTTTTCAACAAATTATGCAGCACTTATTTCGATTAAATGCGTTACTTAGAATGATTACTTTGCTACTTATATAAATGTAAAACGACCAATAATATAAATGACAGATGGCTATAAAAAGACACTGTTGATTATTTACGGCTAATTTGTATAAATCATGCACTAACTATTTGTGTTATGTAGCAACAATTTTAAGTAAAATGATGCACTAAAATAAGTAACCAACTAATCATTTTAAACTACACACTGTAGAGATACAGAAGGCGATTATCTCCCGTTGGTCACATGGACCGCTTTAGTGACGTCACGATAGCGGCAGTTAATTTTCAGTTAGATTACAGCAGCCAAACCGAAAGGTTGCTTTCTTTATCCCAGGTCCTCCACGGCCTGGTCAGAAGTTAAATCTGATTATCTAGCAGCTTACAAGTCCACGGTGCCGTTTCCATTTGAGAATATATCTTTCCCAGATATAGATAGAAACTCCTTCGTTGAATATGTCCTCACCTAGGACATAGTAGATGAATCTGGAGTCCTAAACATGGCTTCTCCAGAAACAGGAATATCTCCATATCATATGTAAGACCCTTCCTTTTTGTTTCTCCTTACACTCTGCTTTGATGTGTAGATGTATGTGATATATTGTTCTCCGCTTGGGACATGTGTATATATGTATGTATAGTTTTGTGTATGTTTTAGTGATATAAAAGTCTCTCTGAGAATAAAGCATATTTGTCATTCTTTTTCCTTTCAGCCATTCCGTTCCGTCCATGAACTACGGTGTTATATCACCAGATATAATAATGCCCATAACGGGGGAAATATAAATAGGAGAATAAACCATTCTACCATAGCTCTTCCTCGTTACAGTGGTGACCACGACGTTATCTTGTTTACCCAACATGTGATGCTATCACCTACTATCTGTTGAACACGATGCGTTATAAATACGCAAGGAAATATGAAATGTTCATTTCTCGCTCAGCACAACGCCGATAACACAATAAAAAGCATGTAAATTTATCCCCGCGAAACGAGTCGCCATGATACATTTCAGCAATGGCACAGCGATAGATAACACGTGAGAATATTTCGTCAGTCTTTTCTGACATTAAAACGCCATAAACTGCTGTTCACACAGTAAAATATAACGAAATATTGACTATCGACTTTCCCAACGTGTCAACGAAATACAGTTTCCACGCGTATTTTACATGACGGTAAATGTCGAAAGGACAATTCAGTGTCACAGAAAGGTTCAATGAAAAAAAAAACTTATTTGTTTAACATGCCAAATAATTACTATTTCTTGAAGTTTTAACTAGACTTCATTAAATACGTCTCTTGTCTATCTAGTAACTTTTACGTATTGATTTTTCTCTGTCCGCGTGTTCATTCAGAGATTGGATATAAAAACAACTTCAACCTCTGACTACTTTTTACCTCTATTTTAACTTTTGACTATAGCAAAGTTAAATACAAATTTTCCTAGTTGACTAACGGATTTGTATGTATTGTTTTCTTCTTTTTTTTTCTAATTTTATTAGAGTATCTTTTTGACACATTTTCACTATTTCCACGTGGAAATATTTTTCCACGTGTATACTTTCTATTATTAAATAGGTCAAGTGTATTGGACACACCTTTTACTGTTCTTCGGTGTGGTAGTGACAAAGTTCAGATATACGCATTTGTGTAGTTACATGGACGTCGGATATTAACGGCAATTACGCCGTTGCACATATATTTTATGAGAGAAAACTGTGTCCATTTATTTTTATGCAATTGAATCTTGCGGCAATGCATATTTTTTCAACATGGCCGCCGTCTTCCTCACCTCCAAGCTGAGTTTGATTTTGGCGCGCTTCAGAGGAGATCATACCTCCTACTCCCAGTAGTACGCTTACTCATTCCACCGTTACGTGCAACATGCGGTAGTAAGTAAGTAAGACCCGCCTCTTTGACCCAATTGGGGTAATTACTTAATAACAAGAGGCACAGACATACATTTGATGATATTTAATTCAATTCTTTTTTTCACATGTATTAACCCGGCCTTTCCCAAGTATCTTATTGTCACTCATACTATTTTTCTAGAGATATTTCCCTGCATTGCTGGATATTTAATTAAGCCACCATGTGTGAGGAGGATTCTACTATGACACCATTGAACAAAATTAGATCAGTAGTGTCCCAAACGGTTGAGTTGTATCATATTGTTTCAAGAAGGCATTTGTGTTTGGCTGTTGACGTCTCTTCTACTGCCGTAGTAAATCCCCATTCTTATTGTTTCTCAATCGGAGTAGAAAGCTTCGCCTATCGTCCCGTTTATATTCCTACCTGGTCTTTTGAACAGGAGCAGATGTTTACTCCTTGATTCCTGTTTAGGATTTTCTTTCTGGTTCATTCTAAAGTCTACTCCAATTTTATACTTATAACATCTCCGCCCAAACTCCGAAATTTTATTTACTATTTATTTTTTAGTTAGCTTTTTTTCCTCAAAACGAGGAGATAGGTTCGCCTATCATCCAGTTCACATTCCTTTCCTATCTTTTGAACAGGAGTAGAGGTTTATCCCTTGTTTCCTTGTTCGGATCGGTCTTCTCGTTCCTTCTAAATTCTTTTAATTCTCTTTCATTCCCATCGCCTTGTTTGGGAGTGATTTGATTAAAAAAATATTTGAGGCAGCTTCCTGATACATCCTTCTAGAACTTGACATTTTGGGGTGATGAATTTGTCTAAGTGCAAAGCATTCAGTAATTTGAGGCTGTTCTTATCAAGAGAATTTTGTAGAGATAAAAATAAGTGCTTATCCGAAGGTGTATGATCAGGTGAGTACAGCTTGTGTAGTAGGACATCCCAATGAAGCTGCATCTATTTCTGTCGGGTCTTCAGAATGACATAAGGTCTGGAGTTGTCCTTCTAATTGAGGCTTTTCATCGACTGTTGTCTTTAATCGCTCTAACTGGCTACAGTAGTTGTCTGAATTCAACGCCTGATTTGTCGGAAAGAGATCGTAATTCACAATGCTCTTCTAACGCCACCGCATACACCATCATGGCCGGCTTTTCATTTTCGCCGGGATTGTTTTCGCTGCATATTGTTATAAACAATTCATTCTTCATCGCCTTTCATTGTTCTTTCTAAAAAATAGGTCGTTCTTGTTGCGTTTGAGCAGAGAGAAAAAATGCAGATGGGAACGCGACCCATTAGTCTTTTTGTGCCCCATTAAATCGTGAGACATCCAAACATCGTAGGGATTCACATATTCAAGTCTTTGCAAATGCTTTGCAAACTCACGGTAATTGCTCCGAAGAGCTGCTTTCGCTTGTTCCTAAGCCTCATCCCGTTCCCACCCCTTCACCGTTGAAACTGTTAGATGTAGACGTCTCTTCTACTCCAATAGCTTCATGTCTCGCACATCTCGCCTTCCTTATTCCTGTTTCCCTGACAAATACAATCTCCAACTATTTAAGTGTAACGTCAATCGACATTTCCAGCTGCCTTGATCTATCCTCTTCCCTTCTCCACATCCTTTCACCTTTCATTCCCATCTGCTCTCGCTCCAAATCTTCTGTAACCCCCTAGCCTTGATCGATCCACTATCTTTCTCCACATCCTCTCCTTTACCACTCCTATCTGCTCTTCCTCCAAACCTTCTGTAACCCCCTGCGTACTAGTGGCTTTCAGCCTTGCTTGGGGTGATATGCTTAAAACAAAAACAAAAACAAAAAAAAAACTCTCATGCGAATTATGTGGAGTATCTCTGCGATGTTCCGCATCTTGTGGTATAGGCGGTTATTAATCAGCGTTTCGATTTGGTCATAATAAACGACTGTAAGCCTGCTGGTCGTTTAGGTTTTCCAAATAAAAATTTCCACTTATCAACCGCTCGAACCACTTCCAAGCAATACTCTCAGATATGGCACCATCTTCATAAATGGCAACAAATCTTTTTTGCTGTTTCTACAGCGTTTTTCTTTTGTGTGTGTGTGTGTGTGTGTGTGTGTGTGTGTGTGTGTGTGTGTGTGTGTGTGTGTGTGTTTTGGGTTTTTTTTTTCGGAAATGAATGGACATCAAATGACGGAAATACATGACATTTTTCTGCATTTTCACTTTTAACGGAAAAAAATGTTTAAAATTCACAATCCATATGCGAATCGTTTAGACAGTCGTGTTGAAAGGTCATCTTTCAGAATATGTATGTCATACATTTCAATCACGTGGGAAACGAAATTACGTGTTCAAACGTCACCGATTGAAAAACGCTACGAACTTTTGTTCCAACCCAACGCACACACATAAATACGCGCGCACACACACACACACACACACACGCACGCACACACACACATACATACATACATATAAAGTTCGGCAGCAATCCGTTTATAATCCTCTTTCGTTAAAAATAACTGACACAGTACTTTTGTCAAGTTTCTTTTATTGTATTTTTATTGTATACAAACAAGAGCGTTCTTTTTTTAACTTAAGGAAGGTAGAGTTGTCCAAATGATTGTTCCTTTCAAGCAATTTCAGATAACCCCTTAGTCATTTTCAAGTATTTTGTGTGCGTGTGATCGCGTGTGTGCGAGTGCTATTGTAAATGATGTAAGTGCTGTTGTACATAATGTGTGCGCGCGATTGTAAAAGATGCGTGCGTGTTATTGTAAACAGTCTAAAGATTGCTGAAATGTCGTATGAGCACAAGCAAGAGAACGAGTCTCGTAACCCCTGAGGGTCGAAGGGGCACCACATGTACTGCAGTCGTAGTAGCAATATTGTTTCCTGGGCAAGATAACCTAATGGAGCCCAGTCCTCACCAGACTGGTTTGAATTCAGAGTTTTTCTTCTAGACTGATTTCCAATCTGTTATGTGGGAATAAAGTGTCGCTGCCAACACTTGAGTTTGAACATAGATCGCCAGTGAGCAAACACAGGCGATCCCATTATTGAATTAAGTAGACCACGTGGCCATAGAGAAAACGCATATATGTAGGTAGTAGCTGACGACTAACGATCGTTATTTCTAGTCTATCCTCTATTACTATACTGTCTCTACTATTCGGATCACTATACGGTGATTACTATTCGAGCAAGTGCTATTAGTGCGACTGATATTCGAAGGCGTCTGACATCAGCAATCTTCATCCGCGTAGTATAAGTTGTATCTGCGATTACAAAGTCTCTACTATAACGAGAATTACGAAAGTGACAGCGAGTATTCGTTGGCATTACAAAAGTGGCAACGAGTGTTTGTTGACATCACAAAACAATCAAAGCTATAGGACACAATCTGGCCTGCTACACCTATAGCTGTGGGTGAGGGTAAGAAGTGATGGCTTCATTCTTTTGCCAACGGTATTTTTACGCGTAAGTGAATGTAATCAACTCGACTGGAATTCGAATCTTCGATTTCTCATTGAGAAGTTATCCATTAGACCACCCGCGCATCCCAATGAAATGTTGACAACTTTTTATTCTCATTGTGGCCGTAATGTACTGGCCATATGTGAGATTTAAGACTGTGTATACCTTGTGTATTCTGCGAGCGTTGTATTTACAGTTATCGTAGGTGGGCACTTTGACGTGGCGTGGTGGTTAGTAAACGTGTCTCGCTCGATCAATTACGACTCCGCTTAGACAAACCGCCACAATGATCGTAAGCTATAGGGCGCCCATCGGTAAACATTTACCTTAACATAAAATGTTTTAAATAGAAAATACTCATGGAAGAACGACACTTACCTTCACATCTCCAAAGCCGTTAAATACAACTTGTTTAAAGTAGATTATCCGCACAACAGATTATCTTTGCATGGATTATCATCTATTCTCTTTTTATCTGCTATTACTTCATCGTTCGGATGAAAAAACCTTTGGCGTCAGGGGAAGCATTAAGTGTATACGTCTCCCAAACTTTTTCCCAGTGTAAATCTGATCTACATTTTGACGTGTTACGTACGCGAATGCAAATGCCTCCCCAAAGAGAATTTTTGTATCTTTTTAAAAGGTTCTTTCTTTCTTTCTTTCTTTCGTTCGTTCTTAGTCTGTTCCTATTTTCGTTTTTCTTTCTTTTTTCTTTTTCCTTTCTTTCTTTCTTTCTTTCTTTCTTTCTTTCTTTCTTTCTTTCTTTCTTATTGCCTTAGAAGCTTTTCTAACATAACAACTTAGAGATTCACTTATTTGAAACTAACGGCGGATTTAGGGTGTCGGTGGAAAAAACGCACATTTTCTTTATTTCTTTTTCTCTCTATCCCCTCTTTCTGTCTGTCTGTCTGTCTGTCTCTCTCTCTCTCTCTTTCCCGTGGACACACATACACACATTCACACACACTCGAATATATTCATACATATTCGCTTATGAACACAAGCACACACACACGCATATAAACACGAGCGCTCATGCCTAAACATACGCAAATCTAAACACCCACACACGTTCTGACATGTACACAATAGCTTTCCTTCACTTCACTTACATTGTTTCCTTCTTTTTCTTCCCTTTTATCCTCTTTCGGGATGTCGTGAAGAGGTAAAGATGGCGGTCGATGGCTTGATTATTTCTACCAGCGCTGGGAGGTCGTCTTTTTGAAGGGACACCTGATATTTACTTTATTTTCTTAGTAAATCTAAAAGCTAAAACATACAGTACCTTCATATTTTATACAATACATTCAGTTTACACTTGTTTACTCATCGTTGCTTAATCTGACACAAGGCTGCAATAATAGGGGCCCTACGGAAGACTGAACTCTCCACACTAGCAATACAATCAACATTTAAAAATTTTAAAAATCAATAACATCTTTTAGTTTTGTATTTGTAGAAGGCCGTGTGGGTTTCAGTATTGTTGAATTACTAACACGTGCTGTTTATTTCCTGCTAGAAGAAAGTCCAACTACAAGAAAATGGCGGACTCAAATTTAGTCCATACGAAGACGTAAAGAAGACAAACAAGACCGATTTATATATATATATAAACAATATATTTTTGAATTGGACAAAGTCCGACAATTTATTTAAAGACATTTATGATATGTTTAACGTTCTTTTTATAGATACAAGTATTTAAGCAAATGCTCTGTTTTATAATAAACAGTATTAAATAACATTTACCGGCCTGAATGTCCGAGAAATTTTCATAGAAAATTTTCGTTCTCCGACAGGAATCGAACCTGTATCCTATACAATTTAACAATGGGCATAGACAATAACATTTGCGTGTGTGTGAACATTTGTGTTTGTTCTTTGGTGAATGTTCGTACGTACGTGTATGTGTGTATAATGTTCATGGCGTCTCCCACATATGGGAAAACGCTATCTTATGCGAAAGCTCACATTGTAGAGGTGTTCGCTGAAATGAAGAAATGAAAAAAGAGAACGAGGCAAGAAATCGCCCAGTATTTATAGTATAGGGAGAGAGACCCCTAGTGAACAATTAGGGAATTAAGGAGGAGCTAACTCCGACACATTTATATTGGCAACGGACAGAAGTCTGGTCGAAAGCGGAAGATCTCAGCTGTCAAGCCAATATTTACTTTTTTTTAGTGAATCCAGATATGTGTTTCCTTGTCCGAAAACAAAGAAAGTTAACTAAAAAATATAATATTAATGTTAAATCCTTGCCTACCATCTTTAATCAATTTTATGTGTACAAGTAATGATCAGGGACGCGGAACAAGAAATCGGCAAACCGAGTTCGAATTCCAGTCGAGTTCGTTACTCCTGATATGAGCTAAATAGAAGGACCAATTTGTTTCCTCATCCTTTGTTGACAACCAGTCTAGGAGAAGGATAACTCAGAATTAAAAACAACATGTAGGTAGCAAATCTACTCCGTAGAAACCTACTTGCTATGAAAAGCAGAGCAGCAACACCTCGGGTTTGGGAACTGTGAGCCTATATTCCTCAGTGGAATCTACGGAACTGGAAGGAGTGATATATATATATATATATATATATATATATATATATATATATATATATATATATCGAGTGTAACAGCAACATTGTCCAAATCGTGTAACATCATGTGATAATTGTCCATCCCACAAAATGTTTAACATCTAAAAAACCACTAAAGTAATTGAGTTTTTTCTTTTCCAGGTTATCAGATAAGACGTTTAACCATCATGATACCATTTGTGGTAAGAGTCACTGAAAAACCCTATGAGTTATTCAACTAAAAAGAGAGCAGGTTAAAATTGCTTTGTGTCAGCTCCACTATATTTTTCGAGCTGAGCAATGGTGAGAGGAAAAGGATCATTCAGGCCTTCAGTAACGGTACCAAAATTTTTACTCTGGCTTCCATTTTCAAAGTTAATTCAAGAGCCATCAAGAGAACGGTTAATAAGATTTAAAAAAAAAAGAGGGAACAGCAGAGAGGAAAACTAGATCAGGGGGTCACAACAGAAAAAGGGATCATCATTTCAACTTAGTGTTAAATACATTCTTATTGTTCAAAGTCGAGTTCAATGGTTTTATAAAAACCTCGGGGAATCCTATTATATATATATATATATATATATATATATATATATATATATATATATATATATATATATATATATATATATATATATACTCGGGGAATCCCAGTAAGATATCTTTAACGGTTCAAAGCTTAATCTAACAATTGGACAATTGCTGTTACACGATTTGGACAATTTTGCTGTTACACCCGGTGTATATATATATATATATATATATATATATATATATATATATATATATAGAGAGAGAGAGAGAGAGAGAGGGAGAGAGAGAGAGATGCGTGTGCAAAAAATGAGAAAAAGCGATAAGAGGTAGAATGAAACGGAGAGAGAAAGAGAGAGAGGGAGAGAGAGATAGATGCACGTGCAGTTAAAAATAAGAGGGATAAGAGCAGGATGAAACAGAGAGAGAGAGAGAGAGAGAGAGAGAGAGAGAAAGAGTTGGAGATAAATATAGAGAGAGGGAGTGAAAAATAAAGAAAGAACGTGAGAGATAGAGTGTGTGCGTGACTGCGATAATTGAATTTTCTTCACTGATGTCAAACGGTGATCGCCGGTGTCCGGCGCCAGATAAAAACCAGGACTGTGAATATTTCTTTTAAAATCCGGAAGAAAGTTTTTCTTTTCGCTTAGACCGCCTCTAATTTACATGCCTATTGCTGTTGTTTTTGTTTGTATATCTGCATGTTCACACCGGCTTCGAGAGGGCTCGAATGACAGGGTTTAAATCCCCAGCACCTTACCCAGTAGTCTAAGCGAGTTCAGCAAACTTAGGGTTTGCACATTCTCAAACCTCACTCAATTCTTCGATTCTTTCAATAATGCCGATGATGTTTTGGAACTAGCTCCAAGTGCGCCATATATTATAGGTACGACCCTGAACTCCATATTCCATATCTTCATTAGTTTTCAAACAAGATACTGATAACTTTAGTGGTTGTTTTGATATTTTTGAAATATTTCCAAGTGCGCTATATACTATAGGCACGACCTCGACGTTTATATTTCATATCTTCATTAGTTTTTCAAACCAGATCCTCGTAATATTAGTGATTGTCTTTGTGTTTTGAAGAGAGTTTCAAGTGCGCCATATATTACAGGCACTACCCTGGCCTTCATATGCCATACCTTCATTAGTTTTACTTTTCAAACAAGATCCAGGTATATTTTATTTTTTAATCTTTTAAACCTTTACTGTGCAAACAGAAGGATTTCGTACTGGGGCTCCAAATAATTTCCATCTAAGAATTTTTTTCCAATACATATTGTCCATCTCCTTTTAGGGATAATTCTATATTTATTAACCTCGATTTAGCTCTGTTAAGTGAGGTCCGAAACCGGTTAGCTAGCTCGTTTTTCAGTTTTATCTTTTACTTATTAACATCATGAGTGGTAATAAATATAGATTTTGTCTTTTTATGGCGGTCATAAAATTTTGTACCACCAATCAAATCTTTAAATGAAATAATTGTACACAAAGATTTAAAAAATCCGTCAAATAATGAACGTCGTTAATGTCGGCTGACACAACTGAGTCTATAATATTCTAATGTTTCTTACCATTTTCGATACAACCAAATCCGATAGTCTTTTTTTTTATGAGATTGCTTGTTTGGATCTGAAAATTACTGAGTATTTTACTTTGTCCTTTTTCCTTTTAGGGTATTTTTGATTCGTACTGACACCGCGTTGTTTACACAATTCTTCATCCATCTCTATTCCAGCTCTGTCATGTTTAATTTAAATATTTTGTGACTACATTTAGTCGTGATGTCGTTTACAATTTCTTGATACTTCAGAGAAAAAAATATTGTCGAGAACTCCAATATGTTAGAAATATAGAACGGGTGGGAGGCGCCATTCAAAACGTCTACCATGGTCTATATCAGTATCTATCTATCTATCTATCTATCTATCTATCTATCTATCTATCTATCTATCTATCTATCATACGCTCAAGCCCCAAAGGGACCCTTCCACCTAAGACAATACCTCTCTCTCTCTCTCTCTCTCTCTCTCTCTGGAACCTGAGAGGGTCATTACCTGACGCCTGAGGCGTCTACAAATAAGAAGTGCTGAGCAACAACGAAATTTTGTAAAAAATGGAAACAAAAAGGAAATTAATACTTAATATCAAGAAGAGGCAGTTGGGGATTCTGGGGTGCATAATGAGAAAGGGAGGCTTGGAGAATCTGATACTCACGGGTCAGATAGACGGCAAAATGGACAGAGGAAAACAACACGTAGCTTAGTGAGCTTTAGTAAATGGATGGCGGAACAGGGCTTAGGAGAAATATCGCCTATGTCCTGAGGGGACACGGCACAAGAAGAAGAATAAGAATAATAATAATAATAAGATAGATAGATAGATAGATAGATAGACAGGTCCGTTCATTTGATACAATGTACAGCAGAAATACCTCCCACATTTTAAACTGTCACCTGTGTGGTTGCTAGTAAACACAGGCAAGTGGCAATCATCTAGCTAATATCTTACCATTTTATTATCAGATACCATTTTCAGATACCATATGTTACCATCATGGTTTGGACCGGTGCACACCGTGCATTTGCTGTTACTTCTTCTTCTTCTGTTACATTTTTTTAAAGACTGGTGAATCTGTAATTCCAACATAGAAAGTTTTTCGAGCTCATTTCATGTTACGTTGGAATGATGCTGATTCGGATAGAAAATTGATACTGCTATGGGTTGAACATTTCAGGGCCACAGGTTCAGGGTTTAAAAGATAGCCGCCTGAAAGACCCTCGAAGCGCTCAAACTTCCTGGCGATGGAAAACTTTGGAAATCGTCTACAAAAGTTTATGGCGAGAAACGACCACTATTTGGATGATGTCACACTTTACAAACCAAATTATTAAAAACTGCAGCCCTTTGTTTAAACAACAATATTTTTTTTAATAGAGTTGCCTTGCTCTTTTTGTCAATATTTAAAATGTAGAAGGTATTTCTGTTGCATTCTGTAGTTAGATATCGATGTCCATTTTATTTACGTTCTTTCAATTTCACTTTGTGATCTGCTGAGAGAGTGACGTCCATTATTTGACGGATTTTTAAATCTTTGTATAAAATAACTTCATATTTTCTGGATTTTAATAGTGAACTGTTTGAATTTTACTGTTCCATTCCTTCTGACGACTTATAATTTATGTAAATATCGTTGGTTTGCATGGTAAAATCACTTTGTATTCACAGTTCTTAGAGAACCGTCATTCCCACCCAGTCATATTTATCTTTAAATAGTTTTTTTTTTAGCCATTATATGATCGATTCTTTCATCTTCGTCTCAGTAAAAGAAATATTTACTATTCGTCAAACTTTTTTTACAAAGCACTTCCGAAGTGTTCAACGAGCTCCGACTAATAAGCTCTAAACACTTCAAATACCTCAGTGTAATGATCAGTTATTAAAAATTTAGTCTAGCAGATAAGGAAAATTTACATAGAATAGACTTCGTCAGGGGTAGTTTTGTCCAGAACGGCAAGATGCTACAAACCCAAAACATTAACCTCGTCATATCCTGTCGACATTCAACCGAAAGAAGAAGTTTCACCTTTTAGGACCAGTGACTGTTTCAAAACTGATTCAGTATATAAAAAGTCCTAAAAAATCTACAAAAACGACTATCCACGGACATGATGTTTAAGATAAATGTATAATACCTGTCAGACAGCTGCTCCATGGCTCAAGCGATCATTAGCAACACTTCCAGCAAGCCAACATCATTATGATCAGCCGCAGATCCATCTCGCCTTCGGATGCCGCTCAGCCAGCCATTAGCTTCTGGCCATCCTCGTCCGCAGCAACAATATGCAATAAACTGTCCTCATCACGGCAACACTTTCAACAGCTACTAAACTGTCTTTTTCAGGACAACACTTATCAACGGTTACAAAACTGTCCGTTTCAGGGCAACACTTATCAACGGTTACAAAACTGTCCGTTTCAGGGTAACGTTTATCAACGGTTACAAAACTGTCCGTTTCAGGGCAACACTTATCAACGGTTACAAAACTGTCCGTTTCAGGCCAACACTTATCAACGGTTACAAAACTGTCCGTTTCAGGGTAACGTTTATCAACGGTTACAAAACTGTCCGTTTCAGGGCAACACTTATCAACGGTTACAAAACTATCCTTTTCAGGGCAACACTTATCAACGGTTACAAAACTGTCCTTTTCAGGGCAACACTTATCAACGACTACAAAACTATCCTTTTCAGGGCAACACTTATCAACGACTACAAAACTATTCTTTTCAGGGCAACACTTATCAACGGTTACAAAACTGTCCGTTTCAGGGTAACGCTTATCAACGGTTACAAAACTGTCCGTATCAGGGCAACACTTATCAACGGTTACAAAACTGTCCGTATCAGGGCAACACTTATCAACGACTACAAAACTATCCTTTTCAGGGCAAAACCGTTCAACACTCTTCTCACCCTTTACAGGAACACGCAGATATTTGGTGCCTAGTGCAGCTTAGCCTTATTTTTGTCGATCTATTTTCTTTAACAAAAATATACTAGGCAATATATTTTTTACTCTAGACTTCGTTTTGTTTGTTGTAGTCTTTCGTGATTCAATATCTGTTTGCAGGCCAATATATCACCCGCAACAACCAAAGAATTCGAGTCATGTTCTTAAATATCTCCGTTGAATCGAAATGGCACCTAACCTGTTTAAAATGTCTAAACTATCAACTTTATACTACGGTTTTCTCAGATCAATGACTGAAAATGTTTTCCATAAAATTAATCCTCTAGGTTTTAAAGAAGACAACCTTTTACAAAGACTTCCAACAGCAGCAACAACTAAAATGCATTGCACATTTAACTAGAAGGGAAATAATAACATAATCTAGATATTGAAGTTCCCACCTTAAACAAAGCCTTTGACAGGAAACTCCAATACTGGTCCGTCCTGGGTATGACGATAAACAAGCAAAGGCCTCTGATCAGAAGGTTTTGAGGAGCGTGGAACCATCTCTTAATTGCTGGTGTTCCCAAATCCACCCTGACTCGGGGTGGTAGCATCTGTTAGGTTCCGAGCGATGGGTAAATAGTTAACCCCCAAACTGGGGTCAAAACACTATGAAAATGTAAAAATAAGTTTTAATAGCAGAAATACCTTGTAAAAAATTATTACGAGCAATACATTTTTGTAAAAAAATTACCAGCTATACATTTAAAAAAAGATTACCAAAAATCATGTCGGCATTAAATAACCCATTGAGATTGGTATGCCGTCAAACAAAACAAAACAAAACAAAACAAACCAATACTAGAAATAATTTTAACAGTGAACTTGAGAAACCTATTTTCCTGAAAAACTGTTTTAAGAGAAAGATTTTATAAATTCTAACTGAAAGTTTGTTACTGTCGGTTTAAATTTTCAAAATCTTTCAACTATTTGGTTGATGAATGGCGAATATTTTTTATGGAAACCGTTGATATGATTGTTTTTTTTATGGAAACCAGTGATATGATTGTTTTTTTTTTATTTTTTATTTTTTTTGGAAACAGTTGATATGACTGGTTTTTTTTTATGGAAACCATTGATATGACTGTATTTTCTTGTTATTAAAACCGTTGATATGATTGTTTTTTTTATGGAAACCGTTGATAGGAATGTTTTTTTTTTAAGGACACCGTTGATATGAGTTTTTTATGGAAACCGTTGATATGATTGTTTTTTTTTTATGGAAACCGTTGATATGAATGTTTTGTTACGGAAACCGTTGATATGATTTTTTTTATGGAAACCGTTGATATGACTATTACTATTGCGATTGTCACTTCGGTGTTCCACAATTTCTTCCATCTTCTGGGAAGGTCTTCTTAATTTTCTAACTTTTAATTCTTTTCCAATTTCCACTCTGCGTTTTTTTACTACGGCAACAATCTCGATAACTGACGAATCTTCACTTTGTCCACAATAACTAAATCCGATATCCTAGCCTAAATTGGGAAAAACATTTAAATTTCCATGTTTCATAAAATTATCTGATTTTTCTTATTCCCAAGTACAGCTTCTAGTTTGTGCATGATCAAATCCGTTTGCATTGTTCCCAGTGGATCACCGTTCCTACCTACCATTTTTTTGTACATCTTCCGAGATAACTAGTTCTTTTGCTTATTATAAAATGGTTTCATTTCTTTATCCGCCCAAGCATTATTTAACATTCTACTGTGTCATGTCTGTCCAGGCTTTTATACAGTTTGTTTTAATACATTTAGTGGTTAGTGATAAAAACCTAGTTTATCTCATCAAGTTTCCTCTCTGTAATCGTACCGATTAATCTGCAATTCTTTTGGCTTGTCTTCTCGAACACTCTATTTCTCGTCTTCGACTTCTCGTTTTATTTTTATTTTTTTTCTAGTCGAAGATTTGTTCTCCGATCTGTTTTGTTGCAACTTCTATCGACTGTGCTTTGTGTATTGTTAGCCGAGTTGACATATTGATGAGCACTCTTGATCTGATCCTTTTCACATAAGTAACTTCTTCTTCTTCGTATTATTATTATTATTATTATTATTATTATTATTATTATTATTATTATTATTACGCTAGTCAGACAGGTTTTGTAACGCGCCATGAACAAATAGGCGATACAAATGCAAGAAAGAAAATGGCGCAAGAAAGAAAATGAAGAAGAAAGTACTATCAAGTGAACGAATAAAACAAATGAAAAGTAAAACTCCCACTCATTCTACAATATCTGAAATAGAAATAAAACCACCCATGCGGAGAGAAGAAGTGGGGAAGCGGAAACGTTTACTTTTGATAAGCGAATAATGACGTCTGGGGACGGTTTTTTCTTTATTTTCCTGATTAAACGCTTCGAAGACGATCAGAAACTTACACGGAAAAAAAAACCCCAAAACAATAAGTATATTGTCTATCAGAGTCGATCTCATTGCCCAACTGTTAAATTACTTTGTTGACAATTGTGCGACGTAAGTTTAAGTTTGGCTTAGTTTGGTAAAATACGCTAGTATGGTGGGACTTACAATGGCAATCGGACTTATTAATATATTATCGAATTGGTTTACGAGACCAGTTTGCGAATCATCGTACTACAATAAGTAGTTATGTTTGTATTGAACAATCTTAGATAGTTCTGCTACTAGTGTTGCGTTCTGTGTCTTCTCGGGATCCCTACGCCATAAAACGGTATCACCGAGGGTCATTTCCTTTTGGTATTCGATTTATTAGGAGTGGAAGCTTGAATTCTAAGAGGGGGTAGGGGGAATGTCGTAGCAGGGACGCATGTCGCACGTTGGCTCAGTGTACCTCCGGTTGCAAGCCTAGGTATGGGAGGCATATCGAAGCTTCAGAATTCTTGAGGCCATCTGCTGAATTCACACCGTTTTGGACTTATATTCAAGGCCCCAAAAAGGCAATCCAACACTCTCAAAATGTCCCGCCCACGAAGCACTCCGGCCGATCACTGACCATGCTGGCTATGGCCTTCGCATTCTGTAACACAACGCTTTAAATTTGGATCTGCTTGTAATGTTCGAACTCACTTCAGTAAGAACCTGGGAGGCTATATTGCTAACCACCCAAATTGGTATTTGCTTACCTTTTTGCTTCTTTTTTTTTAATCATTTCACCCCAAACAAAGCGATAATGCCACTAATACGCAAGGCGTTATTGGAAGTGAAAGGAAATGAGAAGACATTAGAAGGAGACGGAAACCCAATTCAAAACAGTAAGCAAAGAATAGACCACTACTCCTATTCAACAGAAGGGGAAAGAGTGTGAATTGGGCGATAGGCGAAGCTATCTACTCATTTGGATTAATTTAATTAGTAAATAAAATTTCAGCGTTCAGGCGGAAACGTTAGAAGTATAAAGTTGATGTAGACCTTAGAAGGAACCGGAAACTCAATCCTAAAAAGGAAACAAGGGAGAAACCTCTAGTCCTGTTCAAAAGACGGGGGAGGAGACGTTAGGAATATAGGATTGAAATAGACCTTACAAGGAACCGGAAATTGAATCATAAAAATGAAACAAGGGAGAAACCTCTAGTCCTGTTCAAAAGGCGGGGGAGGAGACGTTAGGAATATAGGATTGAAGTAGACCTTACAAGGAACTGGAAACTCAATCCTAAAAAGGAAACAGGGGAGAAACCTCTAGTCCTGTTCAAAAGACGGGGGAGGAGACGTTAGGTATATAGGATTGAAGTAGACCTTAGAAGGAACCGGAAACTCAATTCTAAAAAGGAAACAATGGATAAAGTCTTTAAGGTCACCGTTTGGAGACATCCAGTGAGGATGGAACGCACTATAGTAATGGCTTGGGAGGCTTTATTGCTAACCACTGCTCTACAACGAAGCGCCGAGATTGAAATTTAATAACTAGCTTAATCTTGCATAACGTCACATATCTGGCGACACCTAGTGGGGTTCGAACCTACAACAAGAGTAATTTATTGGCTATTAGTCTCGACGTGGCCCGCTTTAAATATGATCTATTCAGTCGATTATTTGATAGATTAGATTTTGGCAAATTCAAGTAATAATATATTCGTATAAGTTCGGAACCTAATACAGCTATCGTTTCCTTAGTTTAGATTAGTTTGAAAAATGCTAAAAAGTATGTGGCATCCAGTAAGGATTGAATTTGTTGGTTAAAATCTGAAAAAAAATGGCTGCTAAAAAGCTCCCCGCCCAAAATTTATAGAGAAATCCTGCAGATGCATGCTATGATTTCTTCTTAACCAATAAAAAATGGACAATTCTGGGTTTTCTCTCCACATTTTGTCCTCTGATGCCTCGAAATCAGAAGGATGTAACTACTTGACTGTATCCCTTTTGCAAGTGAACACTACTCCTATTTTGTGATCTTTTTTGCTTTATTATTTTCTTAAGAGTTGCTTTACATTTGACTTGTATTATATATATATATATATGTGTGTGTGTGTGTGTGTGTGTGTGTAGTGGACTATCCCGTCTTATTCGGTGTTGGCGGGACAGCAACTCAATTCCTGGGAACCGACATCCAGACACCAACACACATGATTTGATTCCAAATGATTTGTGCGGAACCAACCACACTTTTTGAATGGCCGAATACAGAGACCTGGTGCACTACGTACCACAACGTCCTCAAACAGCTGTGGGATTCACGCTACCCCCACCTTCATTTTGACGCACGCGCGACTTTTCACCCCTTCCTCTCACTTTCGGCCGGTTATAGTAGTTAACCGTAGTTCTTAGCCGAGTGAGGAAGATATTATTTTTCGCGCGCTTTTGCGCTGACGTCACGGCAAATTTGGCTTTTTCAAATTAGTCGCCCCCGTGGTCGTCTGACCATCGGCACGGGCTGGCTCACTTGTCTCTCGCCGGTAACAACATATATACTGACAGAGACATTTTATTCGGCAAAACCTTGCCTAGACCTCATGGCTCGTCTCGGTATCTTAACGCATACGACACGGTCGTCACTTTGCGATGACAGATTTTTCGTCCCGAGGCTAACATCTTTATAGAGCTGCCAACTTCCAGGAACTTTCAAAAAACTTCCAACCTGATGAACAAGCATTTTTTCCATTCTTCGAACTCTGTATTTTCTGAACCTGTTACTTTAAAAAGAATTACATACACTCACAATTATAAACTCTCGCAGTGAGTATTTTTTTTCCTTGCCGTATGTTCACTATGCATTACAACTGACTTTCTGAACTCTTCTTCCTGAAGACCTTTTTCCCGCCATTAGCCATCTTTGATATAAATTTTGGCGCGGAATTTTATCTTGTCAACTACCATATTTCCAGTATCTTACTGAAGGTCTTCACTCAAGACAATTAAATTTCATTCTCTACAACATTTCCAGTAATCTCACTGAAGACAATTTACTAATCTACTTGGCCTCTTCTTCAACTACATTTTTCCAGTACATTTACTGAAGGTCTTCACTGAAGACACAACTTGTTAAACTCTTAATAAAAATGTATGTTTGTTCTTAACCTTTTGTTGTTTTGCCTGTCTACTTCTTTTCACTTTGTACGTTTGTACGGTGGAAAGAGCACGTCTTTATATTTTCCTTTGTCTGTGGATTCGGTAGTAGTGTCTGGCACAAGGCCTTATTTTCGTAAGCCAGATCTGCACTGCTATCGGGTCCGCAACACAGCCTTCTGCAGGTTTTGAATTCAAAGTGGTCCTTCTCCTTGCAATCCATAGTACCCAGTCTCTTCTTCTAATTGCCCATAGCTGGAGGGAGAATAAGAGGGTTCATATTGAGATATTAGCACGTAATTGAATGTCATGGATTCGACTGGAATTCGAACTCGGCTCTCCGATTCCTCAATCCGAGCCGCTATCCATTACTCCACCGTGCCTATATATATTGCTTTGTCTTTTTTTTCTTTTTTCTTTCTATTATTGTTTATTGAGAATTCTTGTCGATTACGCATAATCATTGACAATTATTATACAGATTATGGGCCTAGCTTGCTTCCATTTCATAAGAATATGGCTAAGCAGACTAACTCGCCAAGCATTGCCCTCTTAGTCTGGTAAAAGCTCTGAAGTATGTAGCACTTAGTGAAGATCGGGTTCATTACTCAGTAATAATGGTCGACCGGGCGAGCTCGCTAACAAGCTGTTAGCGAGCTCGCCCTGGAATCTGACATAGCCGAATTTTGATCTGAAGTTTTCCCTGTATAATGTTTAACATAAGACCTGAACAGAGAATCACTAAGTGCGTTCATAAAAGAAGTTTATTTTGAAAAATGTTTTTATCATTAGGTTACCACATTGAAAGACCGAATTTAAACAACGTCGAGCCTGTTCAGTACTTAGATAGATGATCGCTTGACAATATCATGGATGTGCGGGTGGTGGAATTGTTAATCAGAGAGGCGAGTTCCAATTTCAGTTGGATTCGTTATATTAACTTACGGGCAAATACACTATGGAAAGGTATGAATCCACCTCTTCTCCCCCATATATGGGTTAATTACTAAGACTTGTATCACTAAATTAATATTATACCCCACCAAGAAAAAAAATTTTTACAATTTAAAGATATTTTCTGGCTTTAAATAACCTGAAAAGGGTTGATAAGCTGTAGAAAACAAATCAATCAATTAATCATTAGGTTTACGGACTTATCGATTTTTGTCATCATTTTCGGAAACCAACCTGCTTGGACTATTACAAAGATTTGCGCTGTGCCAATGTTTTGTAGATTAGTGACTTTCTGTATATACAACTATCTCAGGTTCTGTTCGTAAATAGTTTTGTATAGCCCACGCTTTTGTGCCACAAAAATGTCTACGTCTATTCAATTAGAAATCCACTCATTTATTCCAGTACTCCTTCTCACACAGAGAGAGAGAGAGAGAGATGGGGAGGGAGAGAGAGAGAGTGGGAGAGAGAGAGAGAGGAAGAGTGAGAGAGTGAGAGAAAACCTCAATGCTCGTATTCGCTATGTTGAGTTTATTTTTGTTTTTTATTCTATATTTAGAGTGAGAATTTATCTTATTTCTTTCTTTCCATCATTGTCATGACAGGCCAATGACGTGACGTCAACAAAGAAACGATAATTTGACTTCATTTGTCTCATTATTGCTTTTCTAAATTTAGTCTCTCGAACACTGTCCCACTTCATGTTTATACCATCAACACTCTTCTTGCTTGACTTTCGCTTTGAGAGAGAGAGAGAGAGAGAGAGAGAGAGAGAGAGAGTGTGTGTGTGTGTGTGTGTGTGTTAACACACACACACACACACACACACAGAGAATTTGCCCTTATAATTATGCTTAGGAAAGGCTAACGGTGCAATGAAATGGTTTCGTAAGTCAAACAAAGCTGAGGAGTTCGAATCCCAGTTGAATCCATTACATTCACTTACGTGCTAATACCCCTGGGAAATGTATGAATCTCCTTCCCCCACCCCCCAGTCATGGTTTAATAGCAGGACAGACCGGGTTCTATGGCCTTGGATGGCAACTAGTCTACCACAGAAAGAAATGGCAAGCTACAGCAGGAAAAAAACTGCCTCTTCAGTCATGTATCTTTTGACACATGATCGCCTAAGCGTGTATCACGCATGACACATAACTGACTAAAGCCAAAGATTGATCGATCTATCTATCTATCTATCTATCTATTCCAGTCTGTTAATCCCTAACGATCTCAGTCGATCTATCTATCTATCTATCTATCTATCTATCTATCTATCTATCTATCTATCTCAGTCTGTTAATCCCTAACGATCTCAGTCTATCTATCTATCTATCTATCTATCTATCTATCTATCTATCTATCTATCTATCTCAGTCTGTTAATCCCTAACGATCTCAGTCTATCTATCTATCTATCTATCTACCTATCTATCTATCTCAGTCTGTTAATCCCTAACGATCTCAGTCTATCTATCTATCTATCTATCTATCTATCTATCTATCTATCTATCTATCTATCTATCTCAGTCTGTTAATCCCTAACGATCTCAGTCTATCTATCTATCTATCTATCTATCTATCTATCTATCTATCTATCTATCTATCTATCTCAGTCTGTTAATCCCTAACGATCTCAGTCTATCTATCTATCTATCTATCTATCTCTCTATCTCTCTATCTATCTATCTATCTATCTATCTCAGTCTGTTAATCCCTAACGATCTCAGTCGATTTATCTATTTATCTATCTATCTATCTCAGTCACTGCATATCTATTGATCTCAGTCGATCTATCTATCTATCTATCTTAGTCTCTTCATATATATATATATATATATATATATATATATATATATATATATATATATATATATATATAATATGAAAGGCTTATACACTAATATTCCATGGAATATTAGTGTTTAAGCCTTTTATTATATCCTTACTCTGTCCTGGACATTGAGTTCTACCTGGATTCTATCCTCTTGGAATTATTTTTTAGACATATATATATATATGTATGTGTATGTATGTATGTATGTATGTATATACATTTATATATTTTAGATATATGATTGCATATGTATGTGTATATTTACCACTTAATATATATATATATATATATATATATATATATATATATATATATATATATATATATATATATATATGTATGTATGTATGTATGTACATATATATATATATATATATAATGAATTTATCAGTCGCTACATATTTCAACCAACCGCACCACAGCATTGACAACATCCGATTCGTGTTTTTAGCTTATTCATTTAAGTGCAAACAAGAAAGACAAAAGTCGGAGTTAAAAATAGATTTTCAAAATGCAATCACAAAGAATTAGACAATGATTTCGGCTAACGCAGAGAATACAGTTTCCCCAGAGAGCCTTTTACAAACCCTCCACAACCCTAACCGTGGCAAACGCCTTCTTCTTCTTTTATGTGTCGTACCACTCAGAACGTATGCAATCATAGCCCTCCACATCTTCCTGTCTCTTGTAGCTCTTAATAAGTTTTTCTTTTTGTTATTTCTCCCCAAAACTGCATTTTACACGCTGCTTTCTTCTGTCCCTCTTTCCCTCAATCTGTCCCGTGAGTATTAAATTTTCCAAGCCTTCCTTCCTCATTACGTGCCCCAGAAATTTCAGCTGTCTCTTCCTCATGTAAAATATAACTTTCCTTTTTGTTTCCATTCTCTCCAATTCATCTTTGGGGAGATTGTCCAGCATTCGCTGCCATACAGGAGGACTTATATCACGTAACCGTTCAGTACTCTTTTCTTTGCTTCCAACGAAATTTTTCTATCTCTTAATACTCTGCTTAGCTTTTGGAATGCATCTTTGTCTATCGCAATACGGCTTCGAATCTCCGTGTCGCACATTCCGTCCTCTGTTAGAACACTTCCTAGATATTTCAATTTCAATTTCTGTACGTGCTTGATTTTAGTATGGCCGACCTGTAACTTGCATTTTGGGCTCATCCTTTTGCCGATAATCATGCTTTCTGTCCTTTTGTAGTTTATGCTTAGTCCTTTCTTCTCGGTTTCCTTCGTTACCTTCCGTAGGAAGTTTTGTAGCTTCTTTTCTGTGTCCGCTATCTGTGTTGTATCGTCTGCATATCTTATATTGTTAAGATTGTGGCCGCCAATCCGGTGAGCTGACGCAACCTTGTCTTACACCTCTTTCTATTTTTGCATATCTACTGAACTCATCTGAGTCTACTCGAAATCTTTTCGGCTAGACGGTCAAACTCTCTGCCTCTGAGCAGAGAGGAACCCGGACAAAGCTCAGCCGAAGGGCAGAGTCTCGTTCGGGGAGGTTGACCAACCCGATTACGTTATGCGGGTTCTACGGGCATTTTTCTGGCCGAGCCTACGGGCCCGGAGAACCCACGTTAAACCCAGCCTTGGGCCACATGCAACCCTGGAGGTGCTAAATATAGTCTACTGAACTCATCTTCTGTCCGTATGCAGGTGGTTGCTGCCAGTGTAGATCCTTGATTATTCTAATGTCTTTCCCGAATATGTCAAGGCTGCTGACCATTCTAACAGATCTTTGTGGCGTACTTTGTCGAACGCCTTTGCGTAATCTATAAAACGCAGGAACACGTCATTCTGCGTTTGTATTACTCTTTCTGGTAACATTCTAAGCATAAATATCGCGTTCCTTGTTCCGGTGTCTTTGACGAACCCACACTGTTCTTGTCCTATCTCATGCTTGATTCTGCTGCGCGATCTATTCAACAGAATTCGGATGATGAGTTTGTTATATGGCTCATTAGGCTGATTTTCCGGCAGAGTTCGCATTCGTTTGCGCCTGGTGTCTTAGGCAGTGATATGAAAAGAGATCTGCTTAGGTCTTCCGGTATGTCAACACTGTTGTAGATTCCGTTTATTGTTTCTGCGATCTTGTCTATGCCAAAATCGCCTAAGTCTGCCAGCAACACTATTACAATTCAATCTGGCCCTGCCGCTTTGTTTCTGTTCAATTTGGCCAATGAAGCTTCCACTTCGATTTTTAATGTTTTCAGTCTGTGTATTGCCGATTGTTCATGTGGCAAACTACTATGCCAGAACATCTTACAGTAATACAACACCTGGATAATAAAAAAACACAAAAAAACAATAACAACAAAAGATTCTCGGGAAGGGTGAATCTCACTTCATTGTTTATTTCTCTTCTCGTGTATATATATATATATATATATATATATATATATATATATATATATATATATATATATATATATACTGTTGTGGATTCCGGGAATGGAATCCTGCACAAATAAATAAACAACGCCAGTAATTGAGATAGAAAAATAAGTGTATAAAACGTACGAATACAGACTTGAAGTGAAGATTAGTAGTCCAGGAATGCGGGTTAGTAGAAAGTATATGTACAAGTCTCTGTAAGTGAAGCCGTAATTATCTATCTCGCTGGACTCTCGTATAACTCTCTGTGAACACCCTGTGTACTGTCTCCCTATCTCTCACCCTGACTCAACGTATCTCAATCCTGCAGGTATTCTCTCTGTCAGTATAAGTATACTTTGGACGAGTTCATCTTGTGTAAAAGGGTCTGCCCCACAACATATACATATTGTCATCCACTGACAGACTGTGTGTCTAGACATCCGATTGCCTCAAGCGGGGATCGAAACCCGATTGATTTGGCATCAGTTGGAGATTTTACCCCTAAACTATCAGAGCTCGGTAGAGGGGAAGGTGAATTTTTGCGTATTTATGCTTTTTGAGTAAACACGCTAGTAACCTAGAGAGCTCAATTCATGGAAGACCTTTGCATTATCAGCAGTAGTAGTCACTGTTTACATATTCAAGCTTTCGATCCAGAGTGCTAAATTTTTCGGTGGCATATATATTGTCATCCACAGACAGACTGTATCACAGCTAATCAGTGTGGCTAGACATCCGATTGCTTCAAGCCGGGATCGAAACCCGACTGATTTGCAATCAATCGGAGACTTTACCCCTAAGCTATCAGCGCCGGGAGAAGGTGAAATTTTGTGTATTTATTCTTTTTGAATACACACGCCTGTGACCTAGAGAGCTCAATAAATCGTTTATTCGCAAGTGCTCGTGTAGCAACGCTGTCCACGAAAATGTATCCCATATCAGTGGCGTGTCCTGAAAAAAAAGCTTGGGTAAGAAAATAAAAGTTAGGCTCTTAGACAAAAATAAATAATTTCTATTGATTTAACATAGGGGTAATAAAATAAAATACCTTAATTTACCATTTTAAACACAGTTCAAGTGAAGTCTTCTGTTAGCGAATCAGCAGCAGCTGTTACTGACTGCTGAACGCTTTGTCTCCTGCATGACTTTAGCGTTTCCTCAAATTTATCACATAATTCTTCTGTATCATGGAAAATGGAAATTGAATTTTGCGTTTCAGAGGTAGAGATTTTCAAAGACAAATACTTGCTTACAAGATGCAAGTGTTTATTTTTTTTTTTTTAAGTGTAAATTCTCCGAGTCTCCCTAAAACAACTGGAATAAATAATATGTTAAACTTAAAGATTTATTTTTTAAAATTTTGTACAGAATAATTGGTGCCGCTTTAGCGTGTGTCCTACCAATCAGTTTTTGCTTTAGTGCGTGTCCTACCACCACATTTCTATGCTACATTATTGTAGCAATGTCCCGACTTTTTCTCCATATGTTAATGACATTTAGAATGTTTTTATTTAAACGGTTCAAATATCTTGTTTTATGATTTTTTTAGACAATTTTTTTATTTTATAATTTTTTTCTATTTTAAATTTTATAATACGACAATAAATTGCATCCCTCCATTCGTTTTTGCTTTTCCCCTTGCGTTAGATAATGTAAAGTTGGTTCCCTGTGCCGAGCCAGGAAATCTTTCTCCCCGGAATCGATCCTCCAAGTCTATAAATCGACCATTCGCCCTTGCATGGAGTATTGCTGCCATATATGGTCTGGGGCCCCTGCTGTTTGCCTCAGGGTTCTTGATAAGATCCAGAGACAGATAGGCAACGTGATTGGCCCTGATCTGTCATCTCGTCTGCAGTCGCTCTCTCACAGACGCGATGTTGCCTCGCTCTGCTTTTTTTACAAATACTTTCACGGTAATTGCTCCGAGGAGCTGCTTTCGCTTGTCCCCAGGCCTCGTGAATTTAAACGTCCCACGAGGCTGGCATCCCGCTCCCACCCCTACACCGTGGAAACTGTTAGATATAGACGTCTCTTCTACTCCAATAGCTTCATGTCTCACACATCTCGCCTATGGAACTCCCTTCCCTATTACTGTTTCCCTGACAAATACAATCTCCAACGGTTTAAGTGTAGCGTCAATCGACATCTCCAGTTGCCTTGATCTATCCACTTCCCTTCTCCACATCCTTTCATTTTTCATCCTATCTGCTCTCGCTCCAAATCTTCTGTAACCCCCTTGCCTTGATCGACCCACTGTCTTTCTCTTTCTCCACATCCTCTCCTTTACCACTCCTATCTGCTCTTCCTCCAACCCTTCTTTAACCCCTTGCGTGATAGTGGCCTCCAGCCTTGCTTGGGGGTGATACGCTTAAAAAAAAAAGGATACACTGATCGGCAGGACATACACCAAAGCGGCAAGGAATAATTTTTATAAGGTAAGTAATGTGGACTTTGGCGTATTTGGTAAGTTCACCGCCGTCAATTCACCGCGGGGAAAGTTCACCTCGGGGAAAGTTCACCTCGGGGAAAGTTCACCTCGGGGAAAGTTCACCTCGGGGAAAGTTCACCGTAAGAAAATTTCATTCCGGGGGAACGATCTTCATAAAAGAAAAGAAAAAAAAAGGAGCAATTTTTAATCCGTTCTAATTTCATTGATCAACGCATGTAAAACATTTTTGAAATAGGATAAAAGTAAATTAGAATTGGCATTATGCGTTTGAATTTAATTAATTTAATAGTTAACGACTTCAGCTAATACACAGAAATAGAAAGGAGCGTAAGGCAAGGGTGAGTCTTCTCACCGGACCTGTTCAACCTACACAGCGGGGCAATTCTGAGAGAATTGGAAACCCTACCGGGATTTAGCATTGGTGATCACAAACTTAACAACATAAGATACGCAGATGACACAGTACTGATAGCAGACACGGAAATGAAATTATAAAATCTCTTACAGAAGGTAGCGACGGAGAGTGTGAAGAAGGGACTAAGCATAAACTACAAGAAAACAGAATGCATGATCATCAGTAAGAGGATCAGCCTGAAATGCGATTTGCATGTCGGGAACATTAGAATCAAGCAGACGCGGAAGTTTAAATATCTGAGAAGCGTTCTAACAGAGAACGGTAAATGCGACACTGAAATCCGTCGGCGGATTGGGATGGCCAAGGACACATTCCAAAAGCTGGGCCGAGTATTGCGAAACAGAGGAATTTCTTTGGTAACAAAGAAAAGAATACTGAGCTGTTATTTGTCCTTCTTTACGGCAGCGAATGTTGGACGATTTCCTCAAAGATGAAGAAGAGACTCGAGGCGACTGAGATGTGGTACTACAGAAGAATGCTAAGGATATCACGGACCGAGCGTGTGAGCAACGATGAGGTTTTAGAGAGGGTGCAAACAAGGAGGAAGCTTATACTTAACAGGAAGAGGCAGCTGAAGTTCCAAGAACACATAATGAGGAAGGAAGGCCTGGTGAATCTGATACTCACGGGTCGAATAGAGGGAAAGAGAGACAAGAGAAAACAACATGACATAACTAGCGGCCTTAAGCAAGTGGATGACAGAACGTGGTGTGGAGGACGTGGCAGAGGGAAGGAATTTATTGAAAGCTGCAAGGGATAGAGTACCCTCTATCCCTTGCAGCTTTCAATAAATTAACCCATTCCATAGGCTCACTTACTCAGCGAATGATACCATGTTTCACCCTGTTATCTAACTCAATCTCATCTCTCATATGGATGGGACATTTCCTAGATGCGTGGATTACAGGGTGGTTGTCCGGTTTTAGGACAATGTGATATTCACGCGTGAAATTGATCCGGGTACATGCTTATTAGGTCTTTTGTGGGGTTGATCTGAGCTGTAGATTTTTTTATGACGCAATGCAGCGGTACCAGCCCCAGGTCTCTGAGCAAGGGTAGTTCACGTATAGTAGGTCCCTCTGAAGTTACCACATAGAATTTCAGTGTTTTCCACTTCCCTTTGTAGGCATTTTGTATTTTAATGGACCCATGTCGACTGATGCCGGAGCCATTATATGCAGTCAATACAGTTGACTCATTGCATGTTGCATCAGGGAGTGGCTGTCCAGAAGGGCTGTTTTTTTTCCAGAAACATCTTAAGGAACGTACGTAAAGGGAGGGTATTTCCTTCAGCTCTCGTGTCAGTCTTGGCCCTTAGCTAATGGTTGCCTGGTAGGTTGGGAAGCCTGCAATGACGATCTGCAAAAGCCTTGATCCGAGTGTCTTCTTTGTTATGCCGTTGAATCGTATCAAAAGGCATTTTTCTCGGAACGTTCATATAACTCGTCACCGTCGTCCTGCTGGGCAGGGATTTATTGAGTAGACACAGTTACTGCGTTTCCTACCCTGGTGCCTGTGTTGGTGATTTCCCTGTATTCCCGGAAGCCCTGGTTTAAATTTTTGGCTCTTTTTCGTCGTGTGCATTTGAGTGTGCCTTTCAGTGTTCTCTTTTTTGTTGTTACATACTTTTGCCCAATAATTTTTCCGTCCACATGTTGAACATGTAGTACCCCAAGCGTGACATTTGCATTTACGGTGGAAGTAAGTGCTGCTGCATCGTTTGCAGAGGTTGCATACAATTGCATTGATTTCCTGGCTTTTTCCATCTTGGATTTTGGTCAGTTGCTTCATATGATTAAGAGAAGCTTCATGGATTCTGTGGGATATATCGCTATCCCCACCTTCATTTTGACGCACGCGCGAGTTTTCACCCCTTCCTCTCACGTTCGGCCGGTCATAGTAGTAAACCGTAGTTCTTAGCCGAGTGAGGAAGATATTATTTTTCGCGCGCTTCTGCGCTGACGTCACGGCAAATTTGGCTTTTTCAAATCAGTCGCCCCGTGGTCGTCTGACCATCGGCCGGGCTGGCTCACTTGTCTCTCGCCGGTAACCCCATATATACCGACAGAGACATTTTATTCGGCAAACCTTACCTAGACCTCATGGCTCATCGCTATATCTTAACACATACGACACAGTCGTCACCTTATGACAGATTTTTCGTCCCGAGGCTAACATCTTTATCGAGCCGCCAACTTCCAGGAACTTTCAAAAACTTCCAACCTGATGAACAAAGCATTTTTCACATTCTTCGAACTCATACTTTCTGAACCTGTTACCTAAAAAAGAATTACATACACTCACAATTATAAACTCTCGCAGTGAGTATTTTTTCCTTGCCGTATGTTGATTATGCATTACAACTGACTTTCTGACCTTCTTCCTGAAGAACTTTTTCCCGCCATAGCCATCTTGGATTTAAATTTTGGCGCGGAATTTTATCTACCTTTTTGTCAACTACCATATTTCCAGTATCTTACTGAAGGTCTTAACTGAAGACAATTAAATTTCATTCTCTACAACATTTCCAGTAACCTTACTGAAGACAATCTACTTGGCCTCTTTTTCAACTACATTTCCAGTACATTTACTGAAGGTCTTCACTGAAGACAAATTTACCTGCTAAAATTTATGTTTGTTCTTAACCTTTCGTTGTTTTGCCTGTCTACCTCTTTTCACTTCCACAGATATTCAGTGCTTCTTGAATGTAAGCCTTTCGCCTTTCGCTGAAAGCTGTTTCTGCAACTCATTCCTGTCTCATTCCTGTAATAGTCTGTTATATTAACCGTTCTCCGGTTTCCTGAGCTTCTCGGAAATTGCATTTTTTTTTTTATTCTAACCTGCACCTACCTGTGAAATCATCAATGCTTTCCGTATCCCTTCGCGCATATTGTCGCAGGTAAAATCATGCTCCTCGAATTTCTACCAAATAACTTCTGGGTTATTTTTCTTGGCTTCGTTATCGAAAATCCACGAGTTGAACTTTCTCAGACATTCTTCTCCGGCTAGCAAAAGAATGTGGTCAACCTGTTTGTCAGTTGGTATGTTTCTGACAGAGAAGTAGATGTTGCAACGCTGTTTAAAAAATCCGAACGAATCTACCAGGTTTGTGGACGTCCAGCACATAACCGGTTCGCATGTGTTTGTAGTCGTTGCGACTAACAGTGTTGTGAAGAACAAGACAATAAATATGTAATACCGTAAAGCACTTACTTGTACAGCCGTGGTTTTGTTTCAGTGAAGAGTGATTGAGTGGTATCTTTTTCTTTTCTCTTCCGTACTAATTATTTTTCTAAATAAAAAAAATAAAAATGGCGACGTTCGGTAAGTCTCCATGTGGTATCGCTACTGCTTTGTTATGCCTCGTTATTCCTGCCAGGGAGTCTGTTCAACTTGAAACATTGCTTTATATATATATATATATATATATATATATATACACACATACATATATATATATTTTATATACATATATATATTTTATTCTATATTCTACATCATCACTTGATAAGACACCAGAAGTGTTGAAACAAAATGGCTATTTTTGTAGTGATTTTATAACATATTTATGTTATAATATTCAAATAAATGATTATATATATATATATATATATATATATATATATATATATATATATATATATATATATATATATATATATATATAGCTTGGTAACGTTCCTTATAGACCCCCTGATTATATCCATTACGGCTGCCACCATGTACAATTTTTATGATGAACGAAGACACGTAACACACATCTTAGGGTCTAGCCAGCTTGCTTTATTCTCCATATGCTTTTACCAAGTCCTCTTCCCCGATCCGTTTTCTACCTTTCTTTATTGGCGAGTTAGGCTAGGGGAGATAATTGGAAACATTATTACAGACATGATCACCTACCCACGAAAAATAAAATATAGATATGCTATACGATATACGATAATGTCACCTGATTAATGATCAAACTAAATTTTAATGATCTCCTATTCAGAAAGCACCGAACTAAGATGGTATTATGATAATCTTCAGACGGGCTATATTCCTTAGCTCCACCAATTCAGACATTTACAGGTAAGACCCGCTATGTAATGCACACAGTATCAAACCATCCTCCTTCCCATCTTATTCCATTGTTAAGAAGGACGTTCCATTCGGGGAGCTTCTTCCCAATGGTCGCTGCATTGTGTAATAGATTCCCAAGTGGATACTTCCTGCCCATAACAATCTTAACCTTTTCGATTCTAGGCTGAACCGTTATCTATTCTACATATTATTCTACAATTCTTACGACGATAAAACCACCCCGTTCAGTAATCCTCTGTCTTGAGTAGCTCTCGGCCTTTATACAGGTTGAACAGCAGGAAAAATTGTGTTAACATCATCGTCTGCATTTTATTTTATTGTAATTATTCTTACGACAATATGAAAAAAACCAGTGAGAAAGAAATCGCAGAACCAAAAGTAACAAAGCAAGCAAGCCAGTGACAATTTGGATATACCCGACAAATGGGTGGAGCTCAAACGAGGGCAGAAACGAAAAAAATCTAGGGTAATGAAATCTCCTGCCTCGTGTAGACCTTCCTAACAACAGCCTGTTTCAAACCGTGTTTTTTCACTCTTTTGTCTACGCAACTTGATTCGGATTTGTTTATAAGTGTGTAACGTGAACGGAGCTATGTGCCAATAAACAGCATGACGTAGTTTGGAGCGATTTTCTTTAAAAGTGATTCAACCGAAAAGATAAATCGCGTCATGAATACGTGGCAATTGGATGGCCGCATAACTTCAATGTATGCACAAATAAATCTATCTATCTATCTATCTATCTATCTATCTATCTAATTCTGTGCATATCTATCTATCTATCTATCTATCTATCTAATTCTGTGCATATCTATCTATCTATCTATCTAATTCTGTGCATATCTATCTATCTATCTATCTATCTAATTCTGTGCATATCTACCTATCTATCTATCTATCTATCTATCTATCTACTTCTGTGCATATCTATCTATCTATCTATCTAATTCTGTGCATATCTATCTATCTATCTACTTCTGTGCATATCTATCTATCTATCTATCTATCTAATTCTGTGCATATCTAACTCTGTGTATATCTATCTATCTATCTATCTATCTATCTATCTATCTATCTATCCAATTCTGTGTATATCTAATTCTGTACATATCTATCTATCTATCTATCTATCTATCCAATTCTGTGTCTATCTATCTAATTCTGTGTATATCTATCTAATTCTGTGCATATCTATCTATCTATCTATCTAATTCTGTGCATATCTATCTATCTATCTATCTATCTATCTAATTCTGTGCATATCTACCTATCTATCTATCTATCTACTTCTGTGCATATCTATCTATCTATCTATCTATCTATCTATCTATCTAATTCTGTGCATATCTATCTATCTATCTACTTCTGTGCATATCTATCTATCTATCTATCTATCCAATTCTGTGTCTATCTATCTATTTCTGTGCATATCTAATTCTGTACATATCTATCTATCTATCTATCTATCTATCTATCCAATTCTGTGTCTATCTATCTAATTCTGTGTATATCTATCTAATTCTGGGCATATCTATCTATCTATCTATCTATCTATCCAATTCTGTGTCTATCTATCTAATTCTATGTCTATCTATCTAATTCTGGGCATATCTATCTAATTCTGTGCATATCTATCTATCTATCTAATTCTGTGAATATCTATCCAAAAAGTTTAAATAGATAATAAACAAGAAAATTGTGATGAAATGAAAGAGAACTTTTGAAAAAATGATGTTGCCATTGTAAAAAGTGAGGGAAAGATATAAAATATTAAAAAAAAACATTGATTAAAAACCTAAAAGCACGAAAATGACCGACTTTAAATGAGCTTTACAAAGAGAAACTTTTCGATTCAGCAAAGATGAGTATGATTTCTCAGCATTTATCTTTACAGATCATTCTCTAAAAATACATCCGATGGGCCTGACGGTTGGGCTTGAGTTCTTGCCCTACTGCTCGTTGTTGGAGAGTGGCAGACAAGATTCATGCATGAAAATGACGGGTGATCATTGTTAGTAAAGGTGAAAGAAAATGGAATCAAATTCAACAAGACGATATTTCCCTGTGTCTTTACATAACAATTGACTCATTAAAAAATGAGAGAAAGTACACTAGTGTGCTTGTAGATATAACTGAAAGAAATAGACGTTAAAAGTTGGCAATTAAAAAGCCGGGGGAGAAGATATCCCGTGCTTATGTTACTTCTACTGTGTGCTAGAAGGAAAAGAGAGAAGTCAGAAAGAAGACAGGAAGTGTCCTTTTTTCGGAGTTATTTAACAGCACTACATAACGGCGTCTTGAAAAACCAAACAGGCGTAGCTTACATGGTTGTTCATCGAAATAGTCAACCAACACAATTTAGAAAACAATTATCTATCTATCTATCTATCTATCTCAGTCTATCCATATACTATTTATCTGAGTCTGTTCGTATCCATCTGTCTCAGTCTGTTCGCATCTATCTATCTATCTATCTATCTATCTATCTATCTATCTATCTATCTCAGTCTATCCATATACTATTTATCTGAGTCTCTTCGTATCTATCTATCTATCTATCTATCTATCTCAGTCTATCCATATACTATTTATCTGAGTCTCTTCGTATCCATCTGTCTCAGTCTGTTCGTATCTATCTATCTATCTATCTATCTATCTATCTATCTATCTATCTATCTATCTCAGTCTATCCATATACTATTTATCTGAGTCTCTTCGTATCCATCTGTCTCAGTCTGTTCGTATCTATCTATCTATCTATCTCAGTCTATCCATATACTATTTATCTGAGTCTCTTCGTATCCATCTGTCTCAGTCTGTTCGTATCTATCTATCTATCTATCTATCTATCTATCTCAGTCTATCCATATACTATTTATCTATCTGAATCTGTTCGTATCTATCTATCTCAGTCTGTCCATATACTATATATCGATCTATCTATCCCAGTCTGTTCGTATCTATCTATCTATCTATCTATCTATCTATCTATCTATCTATCTCAATCTGTTCATATACTATCTATCTATCTGTCTATCTATCTATCTATCTATCTATCTATCTATCTATCTATCTATGTGTGCGTGCGTGCGTTTGCTTGAGTAAAGTTGAATGAGAATATAACGGAATAGGAAATATATAAGAAAATTTGGAAAAAATTCCTTCGACAAATATCGCCAATGATCAGCATCGTCAGGAAAAGAATTTTGTTTCTAAAGAACAAAATCTAGATGAACGTGACAAAACGGATGATTGGCTGACGTCCTTTGATATGAAGGACTGAGAATTTTTCATCCTTTTTTTTTTTTTTGTTGGTTTGACAAAATATATTTCCGACGGAAATTAGAAGGGACGCCATGGAGTTATGTTATATATTTATATAATTTGTTCAGAGAGATGACAAATGACTCGCAAGGAAATGTTACGGTATGACCGATATATGTTGATGTTATTATCAAGTGAGAAACAGTTCCCCAAAGAACAAGAGAACTGATATACAACAGTGGTCTTTTCAAAATAGTTTTCTGTGAAGAAATGTAGTTAATAAGCACGAGTTTTGTGTAGTAAAGGGTGTTCCAATAACTTGGACTGATTTTAAATGTGAATTAAGTTTAAGCGTCTAATGATTTTTTTTCTTTTTCTTTCAGATCTGGCGGATATTTGGGCGATATTATTTTTCACACATAATTGCAAGAGATGAAAAGAACTTTGTCGCCAAAAAGTGAAAAATTCAAATACAATGTTATGGCGGAATTTCGAGAAAATATGAAAACTGAAATGTAGTAGAATAGGGGAGGGGGTGTATAAGAGAGTCGGAGATTGGGGGGGGGGGGTCACGTGATCCTTTTCGCCGATACTGCCTGTTCTTTCTATTTATTAAAACATTATTTAAATAATTTATATTCAGACTGTAGTCCTCATCTTTCTTGTTATCACACATCGTTTCGGTCGTTGTGTCGTCTGGCCTTCCCCGAGTGAATATCGATCTACGAGGAACTCTCAACTGAACCCTTTATTTAATTGTTGCGCCGTCCTCCCTCTAATGAGGCTATGATGGACTCTTCCACTTATTATAAAGCAGGAAAAGTCGGCCTCGGTGGGAACAGTGATAGACTGTTCATTACTGTCAAACTCTCTACCTCGGCGGAGAGAAACTCGGACGAAGCTTTGCCGCAGGGCAAAGTTTCGTCCGGGGAGGTAGACAGTCCATGAACCCGTTATTACGGGTTCACAGGGTATATTTTTGGCCGAGCCTACGGGCTCGGAGTACCCACTATAAACCGGCCTTGTGCCACATACACCCTTGTGGGGGGGGGGGGCTGTTAAATATTAACAGTGATAGACTGTTCATTGCTGTTCAACTCTCCGCCTCGGCGGAGAGGAACTCGGACGGAGCTTTGCCGCAGGGCAAAGTTTCGTCCGGGGAGGTAGACAGTCCATGAACCCGTTATTACGGGTTCACAGGGTATATTTTTGGCCGAGCCTACGGGCTCGGAGTACCCACTATAAACCGGCCTTGTGCCACATACACCCTTGTGGGAGGGCTGTTAAATATCAACAGTGATAGACTGTTCATTGCTGTTCAACTCTCCGCCTCGGCGGAGAGGAACTCGGACGGAGCTTTGCCGCAGGGCAAAGTTTCGTCCGGGGAGGTAGACAGTCCCTGAACACGTTATTACGGGTTCAAAGGGAATATTTTTGGCCGAGACTACGGGCTCGGAGTACCCACTATAAACCGGCCTTGTGCCACATACACCCTTGTGGGAGGGCTGTTAAATATCAACAGTGATATAGACTGAACGCTGGTCAACCGACACACACTCCCAAGTCGTGTAACACTCTTCTGTTTTATTTACTGCTCAATACATTATTTATCTTGTTTTGTTATTTCTTAACCGCTTACTTGGTCACAAGGTTAACCTACAGGAGCAGACTGTTCTCCTTCCACTGCACATATTTAGGGATATCTCGCCTAGTTCTTATTTTTACTACTGCTAAGTTATTTCATCAGGTATCATTCGTTCCGGGTAAGCCTACAGGCATTTCCTACGGGGCAATAACCTCATGGATTAAAACGTTGGTTCGGGAATTTGCTGGCAGCAATTGTGAGTTCAATCCGTAGGCCGGGCAGTGTGTAGTTGGACTCAGTGAAAGCAGGCAAGAACCGACTGATAGATAGATAGATAGATAGATAGATAGATAGATACGAACCGACTGAGAGATAGATAGATATGAACTGACTGATAGATAGATAGATAGATAGATAGATAGATAGATAGATAGATACGAACCGACTGAGAGATAGATAGATATGAACTGACAGATAGATAGATAGATAGATAGATAGATAGATAGATAGATACGAACCGACTGAAAGATAGATTGATATGAACCGACTGATAGATAGATAGATAGATAGATACGAACCGACTGAGAGATAGATAGATATGAACTGACAGATAGATAGATAGATAGATAGATAGATAGATAGATAGATAGATAGATACGACCCGACTGAGAGATAGATAGATATGAACTGACTGATAGATAGATAGATAGATAGATAGATACGAACCGACTGAGAGATAGACAGATATGAACCGATTGATAGATAAATAGATAGATAGATAGATACGAACCGACTGATAGATAGATAGATAGATAGATAGATAGATAGATACGAACCGACTGAGAGATAGATAGATACGAACCGACTGATAGAGAGATAGATAGATAGATAGATATGAACTGACTGATAGATAGATAGATAGATAGATAGATAGATAGATAGATACGAACCGACTGATAGATAGATAGATACGAACCGACTGATAGAGAGATAGATAGATAGATAGATATGAACTGACTGATAGATAGATAGATAGATAGATAGATACGAACCGACTGAGAGATAGATAGATATGAACTGACTGATAGATAGATAGATAGATAGATAGATAGATAGATAGATAGATAGATACGAACCGACTGAAAGATAGATTGATATGAACCGACTGATAGATAGATAGATAGATAGATAGATAGATAGATAGATAGATAGATACGAACATACTGAGAGATAGATAGATATGAACCGACTGATAGATAGATAGATAGATACATACGAACTGATTGAGAGATAGATAGATATGAACCGACTAATAGATAGATAGATAGATAGATAGATAGATAGATACGAACCGACTGAGAGATAGATAGGAACTGACTGATAGATACATAGATAGATAGATAGATAGATAGATAGATAGATAGATAGATAGATAGATACGAACCGACTGAGAGATAGATAGATATGAACTGACTGATAGATAGATAGATAGATAGATACGAACCGACTGAGAGATAGATAGATATGAACTGACTGATAGATAGATAGATAGATAGATAGATATGAACCAACTGAGAGATAGATAGATATGAACCGACTGATAGATAGATAGATAGATATAAACCGGCTGAGGTATAGATAGATAGATAGATAGATACGAACCGACTGAGAGATAGATAGATAGATAGATATGAACCGACTGATAGATAGATAGATAGATATGAACCGACTGATAGATAGATAGATAGATAGATAGATAGATAGATAGATACGAACCGACTGAAAGATAGATTGATATGAACCGACTGATAGATAGATAGATAGATAGATAGATAGATACGAACCGACTGAGAGATAGATAGATATGAACTGACAGATAGATAGATAGATAGATAGATAGATAGATAGATACGAACCGACTGAGAGATATATAGATATGAACTGACTGATAGATAGAGAGATAGATAGATAGATACATAGATAGATAGATAGATAGATACGAACCGACTGAGAGATAGACAGATATGAACCGATTGATAGATAAATAGATAGATAGATAGATACGAACCGACTGATAGATAGATAGATAGATAGATACGAACAGACTGAGAGATAGATAGATATGAACTGACAGATAGATAGATAGATAGATAGATAGATACGAACCGACTGATAGATAGATAGATAGATACGAACCGACTGATAGATAGATAGATAGATAGATAGATAGATAGATAGATAGATATGAACTGACTGATAGATAGGTAGATAGATAGATAGATAGATAGATAGATAGATAGATACGAACCGACTGAGAGATAGATAGATATGAACTGACTGATAGATAGATAGATAGATAGATACGAACCGACTGAGAGATAGACAGATACATACGAACTGACTGAGAGATAGATAGATATGAACCGACTGATAGATAGATAGATAGATAGATAGATAGATACGAACCGACTGAGAGATAGATGGGAACTGACTGATAGATAGATAGATAGATAGATAGATACGAACCGACTGAGAGATAGATAGATATGAACTGACTGATAGATAGATAGATAGATAGATAGATAGATAGATAGATAGATAGATAGATAGATATGAACCAACTGAGAGATAGATAGATATGAACCGACTGATAGATAGATAGATAGATAGATACGAACCGACTGAGAGATAGATAGATATGAACTGACTGATAGATAGATAGATAGATAGATAGATACGAACCGACTGAGAGATAGATAGATAGATAGATAGATATGAACCGACTGATAGATAGATAGATAGATATGAACCGACTGATAGATAGATAGATAGATAGATAGATAGATAGATAGATAGATAGATACGAAACGACTGAAAGATAGATTGATATGAACCGACTGATAGATAGATAG